>JANIIA010048179.1:0-11493 GCA_027478495.1 Erythroxylum alaternifolium
CATGTTCTCTCCCAAAGAACACTTAAAACACAAATGTTTATGAACTAACACAATTCTTAAGCTCAACACACACTAAACAATCAACTTAACCACTAAACATATATCAAATTACCTATAAAAATACAATGCGATCTACACATATCAAAATGATGCCCAAGCAAATTACACCACCACAGAAAAAGAGGTTCTTGCAGTAGGTTTTTCTTTGGATAAGTTTAGGTCTTATTATTAGGTACTAAGATTACTATTTATTCTGGTCATGCAGCTTTAAAGTACCTACTAGAGAGGAAGGAGAAAAAGTTGAGGCTCATCCGTTGGATACTCCTACTTCAAGAGTTTGATGTGGAGATAAAGGATAAGAGAGGCTCGAAGAATAGAGTAGTAGATCATTTGAGTCGGTAAGTGCACTACAAGAAAAGTAGGAATTAGCGATGGAAAATTACCGACGGAAACGAAACTTTTGCAAATTACTGACAGAAAATCAATTTTCTTCGATAACATTAATGGGAAATTTTTCAATGGTAGTAGTAATATTCGTGAGTAAATACAGAGGGAAATCATCTCGGAAAATTTTTTGACTGACTTTAGTGATGGTATAAAATGCCCATCAGTAAAGAAAGCAGGAATTGTTGGCGGAATAAAAAAGCTTTAAGTCTACCAAAGGAAATTTATCTGTCGATAAATTCTGTCAGTAAATTTTCAAGGTAAACGTCGTCGTCTACTTCAATTTCAACATTTTAAAGTTTCCTTTTCCATTTAACTCACCCGAAAGCTCCTCCTCCCCCCACTTGCGTCTTCTTCTTCTGCTGCTTCGTCTCTCCTTTTGTGTGATTTTCTTCTCTCTGGTTTCTTTGTCGTGGACTCCACTTCTACTCGTCGCTGTTTATCTTCTCCGACCACTGTCATCGTATCCTTCGGTAGAGTTATTTTTGTAGCCATTGTCATCTTTTTTTTGTATATTGGATGAAAGTTAATTTGGGAATTTGGTTACTTTTGTTTATTTGCATATTTTGTGATTGAAAAACAATTTTAAGGTATAAATGTTAGTGATAGAAGGGACAAGACTTGATTTTGGTTATGATGTTAGGATGAATTTCTGATGCATGTAAAGTGTTTGATGAAATGTCTATTCTTTGAAAAAATGATTTCAGTTCTTTTTAAGTATGAATTTCATAATTTTTCCTTTTATGATGATCTATAGCTAGTCTAATTATGAGACTGTTAGTTTATTTGTCTAATTTACTTACTTTTTTATAACTTTTTATTACTATTGGTCAGGATTTCATTTGGTTTAGAGTTACTCCATAGTACTTATGTCATCAAATACCAAAAGTACCCTCTTCAAGCATTTGAAATGTTTAATTTTATTAAAGATGAAAATGGATTTGCGCACAAGTTTATCACTTATAAATGCATGGTTGACAAGCTTAGATTCATGGGTAGTTAGAGACATATAATGTACGCTTATAAAAATGAGGATGACTGTTGATAGAACTTTAATGGAGATGGTAAATATTGAAGCAATGACAAGTTATGGAAAGAAAGAAAAGGTTCAAGAAGTTACAAACGTGTTTAAGAGAATGGACTTCTATGATTGTGAACCATTTATATAATCTTGTAATGTCTTTACGAATATGTTAGTCAGGTATGACTACTTCAATCAAGCCTATAAACTTTATTTGAGACTGAAAGATAAAGGTGCTACTCATAATATCTACACTTCTACAGTTAGGATGAAGTCATTTTGTAAGAAAAAAACAACCTCGTCTTGCGTTGAGGGTCCTTAATAATATGCTTTTGTTAAGGGTGTGAGTATAATGCAATTGCATATTATACAGTAATTAATAGGTCCTCTGAAGATAATCGTTAAAATTAGGAACTCTTACTGGTCCAAGAACTAGAATAATTTATTAATCACTAGTGAAACTAAATATAGTAGAGCCCTAGGGGAACCTAACCTAAATCTAACTAATTCATAGTTTGGTATATTCTTGATCATTTCTTTGCATTGGTATTTAAATTGTTACTTTATTTTATTTATGCAATCATCTATAAATGTTGATATATCTTACTAAGTTTATAGATAGTGGGTAGTTAATCAAGAATTCTCATGGTATTGATCTGTACTTGCATTGTTAGCTACAAGTACATTATGCAATTGTGGTAAAACAATTAAAACAAGCAATTAAGTAATGTAGAATGCATCATTAACTTTTTGACTTATAATGAGTGTTTCATTTTAGAAAACCTATCTAGTCCTACAAATATTGAATCCTTACCATTTCTAGAACTAGATAAACCTAAAGAAAAATTCATTAACAAATTTACCTATCTATAGGGCTGTACTTGAGATTTAGCCTATTTATAAGCAACACATCTTTCACATATTATCTTTATATTTGAAGATTCTTTTTGACTTTAAATTGTCCTATGCAATGATAAATTTAAGATTTATTTTTCATGTTTTAAATTAGGATAATTTATTATTCTACACTTATTATTCGTATTAGAAGCACTATTTACATTCCATTTAAAATTAACCTAATTATTTTCATTTGTTTTCAGTTCTTTATTACGTCACTAAATTGTATGATCATAGGAATTATATACTCACATTCATTCAATTAAAGGAAAGAAAATGGTATATTTTATTGGTTTCATCATTCTCTTTCCATTTTATAGATAAGGGTTTCTTTTGCTCAAGTAATGTCATTAATTCACTCATTTTAGATTATTGGCCTCGTTTCATATTTCAAATAACCATTGTGGAATGTGGATAGCTCTAACTCTTTAATTTCTTATTTCGGTGTGGTCGGACTTGGAGAAAAAATGACTTGTTCTTGGATGTCATTATTTGTTCGCTCTTCAAGTTTGTTTTTTTTGTAAAAGAAAAGGAACTATAAAGTCCTTGATCTCAAGGTTACACACGCTAAGTTTTACTATTTATAACCTTGATAAATTTCACAAGTGCACGAGTCATTCGCGTAGTACCTAAGGTATTGATCTCAAGAGGAGCCTAATCTAGTCCTAAAATCTAAGGTCGTCTTAAAATTTCAATGATTCAAATCAAAATAAACTAACACAGAAATAAATCAATCAATAATTAATTCAAGAATTAAGTTGTAGAAATCTAAATAAGATAACAAATCACATAAACCAATACCAACCTACCTAGAAACTACCGAGTGAGAGAAATGGGGATTTAATTTGAAATGAACAAAAATCTAGTCAATTATACAATTCTCGACTTAACGAGTCTAGACGGTTGTAGGGAGAATTACTCTCTCTTGAGTTATAATTCTTAACCTTAATTAATGGTCCCTAATTTAAATTATGGAATCACGATCTCTCGATTTGCGATTGGCCCAAAACCTAAATTAGTTCTAAATTATCTATTAACCTACCGAAAATCTATGCTCGATCTCTCATTATATGACTCTATCGGTTAAATTCAATTCTTAACCTATCAATTCACCTAACTCTCATTAGCTCAAATTGATTATGTTCCCTCGGCTCACCCTCTCAGTTTATTGCCCAGTTATTAAGAACAAAATTTGTATCATAATTAAATTGAAAGAAAACACAATCAAATAAACTTTATTAATCTCAACAACTAAAAACCTTAAAGTGAGTATAGATACAATCTCAACATTCACCACGATACATTCTCAACACCTATTTCAATTCTATATATGAATAAAACTGAAATAAATGAAAAATACGTCAGGAACGGAGATGTGGAGTCGACAACAACGGGAAACTACCTGTTCCAGGAAGTACGACGCATCAAACTCTTCTTTGTGTCTTTCTTCCTTTGTCTCCTTCCTCAATCACTCGATTTCTCTCTAGGTTTTTTCGGGATTGGATCATGTGAGTGTTTCTTTTTTCAGACTCTCCAACTGCTACCTCTGACTTGTAATGTTCTATTTATACTTTTGAGGTTTTAGATCAAAGTCGGGGTCAAAACAGTCTACAAAATCTTGCGAAACTTGAGTTTTTTTGTCAGCCCGACATAGGCCATGATCGTGGCCTTGCCTATCCATCGCCTTAACCTTTCTGTCACAATCGTGGCCCAATGCACGATCGTGGCTTGACTTGGAGACCTGGCTACTGCTGGCTTATCCTTCTCTGTCACAATCGTGGGCTAGGTCTTTAGCTCAAAACTCTTCGAATCTTCTCCATTTTTTACCGTTTACCCTAAAACACTAACAAACGCATCACAACACCTCAAAAATACAACATTTAAGCTCAAAGACTTAATCTAACCCATAAAAACACTAAAACACACAAACTAATATAATTAAACACGTAAACACACACTCAACACTCAAATTCACAATAATTAAATAACAAATTTAATCCTAAAACATCATGCAAATGACACCTATCAGTCTTAATCTAAGAATGAAAGTTTGATTAATTGCAGGATAGGGAAGGTGTTAGGCACCTAATCATACTCATTTAAATAATTACCTAGGCTTATGACAAATTTTACAATTTAGGAAAAGATTCAAAGAAGAAAGGTAAGATTGGTAAGATGAAAATGTAAGACAATTTGCTATACCTTTGATAACTTAAATTGTGTAATTTAATTTGTTATTACATAATTAATTAATTGTTGATGAAAACTAGTTTTATAAAGGTTTAAAGAGTATTTAAATTATTTGGTTTAATTTTGATTATATTAATTGATAATACTTTTTGTTAATTATATATATTTAAAATTTTGATATATAAATAATAAAGTCACACACTTTTTTATTTTTGAATGATTTACCCTTCTTTTTACAAAATATTCTTTTTCGAAGACCCTATATTGTGTTGAAGAGCATCGCTCATCCTTATTCTTTGTAGTCTAGAGTTGTACATTCATCCAAGTAAGTCGTCCAACTCATGCCTATCATATGTATTGCTTTAATAATACGATTCTGATTCATTTGGGGTTTTGTGTGAATGCAAAAGAGGTCTTGATTTTGTGTTGTTGTTTAGAATATTCTTCTAATCATTAATGAGTTTTTATATTCTTCTTTAATAGTCTAAGTATTTACTGTGGAATGAGTTTGAGATCTTATAAATGATTTAAGGGATAACTAAGTTCCTAGGATGGTATATAGGCTGGAAACCAGTGATGCAGCTCCCATGAGGCTTATCGGTGAAAAATTCTAAGAGCTTAAGAGTCACAGCGAGAACTTGCTTTCTTGATTCACAGGTGTAAATAATGTCACATACTATATTATTGAAATCAATTGTAGGGGATTAATTCAATTGATTAATACTTCAACTTCAATGTGATTAATAAAAATTTAGTATTAACATAAGAAATTCATACGTTTAATGGACAAGATAGTTCTTTGCATAATAAACCCCTAGGAAGGTATATAGGTTGGAAACCCATAATATAGCTCTTATGAGGCTTATCGGTTAAAAATTTCACGAGCCCGTAAGTCACAGCAAGAACTTGCTTTCTTGATTCAAAGGTGTAAATAATGTCACGTACTATAGTATTGAAATCAATTGTAGGTGATTAATTCTATTAGTTAATACTTAGGGGATATTGTATAAAGTTTAGATGTTTTGTAAACTTAGGGGATATGAAAGATACTAACTATGAAATTAACAGTTTTGCAGAAATGATTAATATTGATAGATTTTGGATGTATAGAAGATTAACACCTGATGGTTTCAATAATCCTGAGTTTGTTGAGGGAGTTGAAGCTTTTATTCATTCTACATATTCTCAACCTGCATATATTGATGGCCCAAAGATCAGATGTTTGTGTAAAAAGTGCAAAAATATTCATTTCCTTTTTATTGATGAAGTGAATTGGCATTTGCTGAGAAAAAGGTTTGTCCCAAATTATTTTGAGTGGACACGACATAGGAAGCCATTGATTTTTAGCATCTTAAGGGGTAATGAAATACACTCGTTAGTGAATTTAGATGAGTTTAAATGGGGATTGGATTTAGAACAAATAATGTGGGCGCAACTAAAAATCCTTACATGCAAATGGTTTATGATGCAACCACTTATACCTTTCAGGAAAATATAGAAAATCTTAAAGAAGAACCAAACCCACAAGAAAACAATTTTTTGATTTACTACACTCAACTGACCAAAAATTATGGTCAAATTATGAGACAATGACTCAATTGTCTTCAATTGCTCAAATATTGAACATAAAGTCTGAAGGGCATATTTCTGATCATAGTTTTGATAAAATTCTTGGATGGTATAATGAATTATTTCGTCCTGATCATACAATGGTTGACAGTTTTTACAATACGAAGAAACTTATTGAGGGTCTTGATTTGCTTGCTAAAAATATTTATTGTTGCAAATTGAGATGTATATTGTATTGGGGAGATGATGTGGAATTACAAGAGTGTAAATTTTATGGTCAATCTAGGTTCAAGCTTAGAAAGCGTTCTATGAAACAGAAATTAGTACCCTATAAGTAGATTTATTATTTCTTGCTAACTCTGAGACTTCAAATACTATATGCTTCTGATGTTACTGCATCTCATATGAGATGGCATAATGAACACGAACAGGAAAATGGAACAATGAGTCATCCGTCGGATGCACTGAAATGGAAACATTTCAATAACTCATATTATGAGTCTGCAGCTGAAAGTCGAAATGTTAAGTTGGGATTGTCGACAGATGGATTCCAACCTTTTGGTCAATATGGCCAACAATATTCATCATGGACAATCATAATTACTCCTTATAATTTGCCTCCATGGATGTGTATGAATGAGGCATATATGTTTTTAACAGTAATTGTGCTAGGGCCTACAAATTTAAAGTATAAATTTGATGTATTCTTATAACCATTGATATCTGAATTGCATCATCTTTAGGAATATAGTGTTGAGACATATGATATGTCTTGAAACAAAATTTTATGTTGAGAGCAGCTTTAAGGTGGACCATTAGTGATTTTCTGGCATATGCTATGTTGTCTGGATGGAGCACAGTAGGAAAATTGACTTGTCCTTATTGTGGCGATGATTCTGATTCGTTTCATCTTCTAAATGGGGGAAAAACATATTAGTTTGACAACCACAGAAAATTTCTTCCTCCATATCATCCACTTAGACCCAATGAATAAAAGTTCATTAAAAATAGATTGGTACAAACACCTTCCCCTTCTCATAAAGCTAGTGAAGAGATATTGCAGGAGATTGATGAATTAGGGTTATTGAAAGTTACAGAATTTGAAGCTGATGAAGTTAATACAAGCATTAGTAAAAACTTTGGTTGGAAAAAACGAAGCATCTTTTGGAATTTTCCATATTGGAAAACTAATTTGATACGTCATAATTTAGATGTGATGCTCATTAAAAAAATATTTTTGACAATTTGTTCAATACCATAATGACCATTGAATGGAGGATAAATGACAATGCAAAATCATGAGATGATTTGAAACTTTTTTGTAGAAGGAATGATATATATAAAGATCTTCACACCGATAAATATCCAAAAGCATGTTACAGTTTGGATAAAAAACAAAAAGAAATTTTATATGAATGGTTGAAAAGTCTAAAGTTTCCCTATAGTTATGTTTCAAACTTGGCAAGGTATGTGGACATGATAAAGTACAAATATTTGGAATAAAAAGTCATAATTGTCATGTGTTTATGCAAAGGCTAATTCCAATTGCATTTCGGGAGTTGCTACCAAATAAAGTTTGAGAAGTTATAACATAATTAAGTTTATTTTTCAAAAGCATAACATCATCTGAAATCAAGTTGGCCAAAATAGAAAATCTAGAGAGGGAACCTCTAGTAATTTTGTTCAAATTATAAGAGATTTTCCCTCTAAGCTTCTTTGATTGTATAGAGCATCTATCTTTGCATTTTGCACACGAGGTTAAACTTACCGGTCCAATTCAATATCGATAGATGTATCCGTTTGAGAGATAATTCAACAAAAATGATTGTAATTGAAGTAATATCATGTTTCAATAACTAATTGCAATAACCCTATCTGCTAATGTAGGTATTTGCATCACTTGAAGAAAAATGTTAAAAACAAGGCTAGCGTTGAAGGTTCGATATGTAATGCTTATTTAGTAGAGGAAGCTAGTACATTTTGTTAACATTATTTTGAGCTGCATGTTCACACAAGAGAAAGAAAAGTTCCTCGCAATGATGATGGGGGAGGAACGAGTGATGATGATGGTAACTTATCCATTTTCACAAATTTTGGACGAACATATGGACTTTTAACAAGAAGAATATTAACAGAGGAAGAAATTGGAACTGTGCATGGTTAGATTTTATTAAACTGTTAAGAGGTTCAACCTTTCGTGCAATAAATTGAAATTGATTGCTTAAGTTTTGAAAATTAGTGTTATTCACCACTAAAATACATAATAATGTTTTTAGATTATACGAGGAATGGTTACATGAGCTAATGCCCGAGAAAATATAGTATGATATCAATAAAGAACTTGGAAGATACTTTCCTCGATGGTTCGAGAAATATGTAAGTTTTACCTACAATTATTGAAATGATTGAATTATAAGATTAAAGTGTTCAAATGACATTATACTGCTTAATATGATAATTTCTTTTGCGTAGGCCTTAGAAAATCTAATAAAAAACAAGTTCATATGTGATCATGCGAAGGGACCATTACGAATTGTTAAATCGTATCTGGTGTATTTCGTTAATGGATACAAATATCATACAAAATATCATGGTCATAGCATGACAATAGTAAATAGTGAAGTTTGCATACAGGGAGAATTAATGGACTATTATAGTAAAATTATTGAGATACTTGAAATTGAGTACTTTGTATTGCCAATAAGTGTGATTTTTAAGTGTGAATGGTTTGATCCAACTCCAAATGTTGGTACAAAAATGTATAGCCGATATAATCTAGTTGAAATCAACAAGCCAAGTAGATTTAAAACAATTTGAACCTTTGGTGTATGGGCCGACCATGGTCTGTTCGGGGCAATCCACGGGCCAATCATGGTCGGCCCTAACATGACCTGTCCATTTTTCAGAAACGACGTTGTTTTGTCCAAAACGACGTCGTTTTGAATTTTTCTTTTAAAAATAAATGGACGGGCCAGCCTGACCTGACCTATCAATGGTCCGACTGGCCATAGTCCGGGCTACGAGCCGGTCAGCTCTCAAGTGGACTGGGCCACGGACTGACCTATCCCAGCCTCGCGGGCTACTATGGGAGAGGCCGGGCCATTAACATGTCTACTTTTATGTTGGCAATGCAAGCAATCCTGGTGTATTATGTCTTTTTTTTCCAGCTTACAATGAGATAAGCTAGATTGTTTGGTCATTTGCAAAATTAAACCTAGAGGTGTTTTTAAATCACATGGAAAAGGAGAATAGAGAATTGAAAGTGAAACGTTTCAAAAAGATGTTTAAGAAATAAATGCATTTATTACATATGATGAGAATGAACCTTTGAACGATTCAAGTAATGAATGGGTTGAAATTTCATCCGAAGAGGATGAGGAGGGTAAGAGATCTGAAGAGAAGCCTAAGTTTGATTCTAATTTTTAAGAAAATGAAGACAATGATGATTTTGATTTACAACTAAGTGCTAATAGTGATTAATTTGTGTTTGTAATAGAATATTATATTCAACAAATCAATTATTGAATTTTCAATATATTGTGTGAAATATTGAATTGAAATTGTTATATTTCTGGAATATTCAATCAAATATAAATTTCAGGTTCAAATATGCCACCAAAGAGAAAACAGGATATGATGTGACCAAAATTTAGACCACTATCTGGAGCCAGTTACTGTCCAAGTGAAGCATTACATTCTGTAGCTGCAACTGAATCAGATATTGTACCTCCAGCTACTATACTTGCAAATGAGGCATCACCTTCCGTATCTATTGCTACACCATCCACTACTCCTATATCGATAGAGATATCAGGGGTAAACAATGAAGGAGGCGGCCTCCAACTTAGAATTGAGGGAGCTAATGGAAGAACTTACATCAAAATTGTCAACAATCTGTAAGTAAAATTACATGAAACACTATATGTTTATAATCAAGTTATAAGTTTAAATCTAAAAAATGGTACAAAACTGATTGTTTTAATATTAGGTTGATTCGGTCTGGACTGTGCTCAAGAAACATGACATTCAAATCCAAGGAGAAGATTGATCTTCAGGTCATATATAGAAGAATATCTCTCAGGAAACAAAGAAATTTTGCTATCAGGAGTTAGAGATACAAAAAATATATTTTTTGTATTTTTAATTGATTTTTATACATTAATTAGAAAAATATCACATTATAAGTACTTATCATACGTTTTTCCGTTTGTTTCAGAAAGAATTTTTTTGAAATTCTAAATTTGACGCAGTCATTTATAAAGTATGAGAGAGACGAGCACGTTTACGTTATCAAGGCTTTGTTAGTGCAATAAACAAGACTGGTGTACGACCGCCTTATATTTCTAAACAAATATGGAGTTATTGGCAACAGTATTGGACATCACTCAAGGCAATGTCCATTTTAGAGCGTAATTTTACTAATAAACGTGGAGGACCTGGGAGAGAGAGTATTCCTGTACATACTGGAGGATCTATTACCCACTACAAGTATGCAGAGAGACTTATAAGTATCTACACTTTACATTTATATTCTGATTTTTTTACTTTGGTGTATTTCAATTTAATTTGATGTGTAAATTTTGAAATGAAAATATGTGTATTATGGAAAATGATAATGTTATAACTATCTTGTGCCATATATGGTTGTATTGTTAAGTTACTTTCTTTGTTCAACTGGGGGTAAATATCATAAAAATAGAAGAAATTCAGCCTAAATTTTTATAAATTGTAGTTCACTTATAACATTTTACTATGATGCAAGAAAAGTCTATGGGCACGAAGCCTACAGCCCGTCAACTCTTTTTGCACACTCACACTAAGAAATATGACAGTGTGACTTCGTCAGCATCCGATGTAGAGAACTAAATGTGTGTGAAATTTATGCTTTAATATTAATGCTAAATAATTATCATTAACTAATATAAACATTGCTTTATGATAGGACCCGATACAAGAAAGCATTCAACGACAGTCTCAGTAGTTTGAAGATGTTGATGAGAGTCAAACCTATCTTTATACAGTGGGTGGTAGGGACTGTCGTGGAAGGATATTCAGCTTAGGTTCATTTGCGAACACATGTTATTCGCAATCCTCCACATCCAGTACAGCAGCATCTAGTAGACGGTCCGCACCCAATGAAGTTCATGAGCTTCAGAGCACAGTACAGACATTGACAACTCAGTTGCAACAGTCAATAGAGTACATAGCTCAGCTCCGTAATGAGATGGATGAGTTGAAAGAGAGGGGCAACATCTTATCGCAGTAGTTAGAGCATCCCAGTCACCAAATGAATAACATACTTGTAGTCATTTCGTATGAATTAAATACTTATTATGTACAAAATAATTTTTTATTATCAATTAAGATAATTT
>JANIIA010048190.1:0-11493 GCA_027478495.1 Erythroxylum alaternifolium
TAAAGAATACTTTGTGAAAGAGACCTGAAGAGGCTCTAGAAGTGTGAAATAATACTTGTAAAAGTTGAAAGAGATAGTGAAATCTCAGATATACTCTAAGGACTGGACATAACCCTAAGGTTAAGGATAAACTAGTATAAATCACGGTGTCATATTCTCTAACGCTTATCTCTTTAATTTCATGTTGTTAGAAGAATAGATACTATTTCTGCTGTTGTATTACTCAAACGAATTAAGTGCATTGTTTTGTAACTTGTCTAAATCTTTCAAGAAAATCAAGAAGTTTTTAAAGATTTCAATCTTAGACGATTTATCACAATTTAATCCCCCTTCTTGTGTATTCTTACATATAATGTGATTTCTATAATAACAAGTGATTTACTTCAAAAACTCCACTGTTTATGTCTTTTAATGATAAGTTAAGGCTTTTATGTGAAAAGGGCAATAGGCTTAGCTCTATAAGAGCCTTTCTAACTAGATCAGATATTAACTAGAGGGCCACCGTGGGGTGCCGAGCAGGCCATCTAGTTATTTCAGGATAGGAGCCTATCACGTGAAGACAATTATGTAATATAGTCTCTTTTTTGCTTGTGCTATTTTAATAAAATGATGTCATTTTATATTATTAAAAAATGGAAACTTCACTATAAAATGATTTCATTTGATATTGTAAAGACAATCAGGCTTCAATTTGGGTCAACCTCGAGGTCCTCAAATTTTGAAAAAAAACCTAAGCTTGGGTCAAAGCCCATTCAAACCTGATCGGGCTCGTTGGCTAGTGCCACTATGCCAAACCTACAATTTTTTAACAAGATTTCATACATAAGGTATCAATAGTATTAAGCCTACGATATGATTAATCATAGTTAATATCATCTATATGATACTTACAAATTGCAATACGTTGATGACAATATACTAAAGAAAATATAGTAAAACACATGGTTAAATGTCTATGAGTTTATGTTTTTACTTTGTGTTTAAAATAAAATATATAGATCAAAATTGTTAAAAATTTAGAAGTTAATAGTCTTATTTAAGGTTTGAAAAATAAAAAAGAAATACTTATAAAGGATCTTAAGATTTGAAATAAAAATATGCTTAGAATGGATCATAGTTCTTAAAAATAAAATAAAATACCTACATTTGAGTTTAGGGATTAGAATAAAAAGAAATGAAATCGAATTCGTAAAATGAATAATAGGAATCTAAATTAAAATGAAATGCTTATAATCAATCATAGGGCTTTAAATTAAAATTAAATGCATGATCTAAGTCTTACAGCTTCAATTGAAATTGATATGCTCAAAATTTGGTCCTAGGTTTCGGAATTAGAAAATTAAGGCCTATAAATGATAAATGATTATTTGATTATAATTATATACCCATATTTAATGTGTTTTGCTTAATATTTAATAGTTTTATAGTATTTTTGGTACTTAATTTGCTTCAAGTGCATTTATATGTGATCATTGTCTTCATTGACAAAAAGGAGAAGAATTAGGATGAAATCGTGGTATGGAACAAAGAATTCAAGTAATTTAGAGCTACACAACTGTGTAAGTCTCTATAAACATGTGAAGATTGAATAATTTAGGTTTTGGTCATAGGAAGTTACACTCTCGTTTAAGTTGTAACAGCCCGGACCACTCGCTCATAGATATTTTCTACTTTGGGCCTTGGCCTAGCCAAACCCTCAAGGTTTTGCTCTTCCCACCCTTGGAAAAACGCATCTATGAGGGAAAGGTTTCCATAGCCTTATAAGGCCTACTTCATTCCCCTCTCCAATCGATATGGAAATCTAGCATTCTACCCCCTTGGAGGCCAACGTCCTCGCTGGCCCATAGGCCTAGATCTACCCCCTTGGATGTCCAGTGTCCTTGCTAGCTCACAGGCCTGGATCTACCCCCCTTGGAGGCCCAGCGTCTTTACTGACATACTGATCTGAGTACTGGCTTTGATACCAATTTAATTGTCACGACCCAGAACTACATTAGGCATATGACAACTGCCGCATACCCGAGCTAAGGATATTTACGGTACCCTTAACCCGACTATGTAAGGCTAACTGGATATCTTAAAAAAACATTTCGGCAGCAAAACAGCTGTATTTTGAAAATCCTAAAATGAAAAACACTGGTAAATCAATTTCAAACACACTTCTAAAATCACATTAAAACTCAACCACAACTTCTGGACTTAAGTCTACTCAAAAGCAATCCAGCAATAGTACAAAAGTTTCATACATAAAGTTGTTTACAAACCACAAGATAGTCAAGACACAATCATCAAACATGTCTACATACTCATGAGCCACTATATAACAAAAGTATAAAACAGAGACTACCCACGTGCGATAATGCCCCAAAAATGTCAAAAGACTGCACGAACCACTCAGAGCTTCAAGCTCACAAATTAACCTGCATGGTTGGGAAATAGAGGGGGTGAGTACACTATGTACTTAGTGAGCAGAAGAAACATATATCGCAAATAGAACTCGGTACACACCAAAACGGTCTAAATATCCTAATGACTATTTGATAGATCTAACATACACATAATCAGTTATGAAGTGAATATGCACGACATAGAAACATATAGACCTAGTCTATGATCCATGCCATATTGGTTAGGAACCATATAGGGCCAACCTATTAATCACTCATTCAGTGAACATAGTTTCCAGTTCCAATACACATGAGTAGAAAAGCATCAAATGTAAAAGTCAAATCTTGTCAGGAAGCCAAATCTCGGAATAAGCCAAAACAATTATGCGTGTCACCACTAGTCGGCCAAACTAGTGTGCACACCCACGAAATCTCGATGTTGGCTTGACTTTCATCTGTGGTGAGTCCAGATTACGGTCGACAAGAGCATCATAACCCTAGGTGATAACCTTGTCAGTGACCATACCTCTATGTGTGCAATAACTTGCGAGTCCTGTAAAATGGTGTCGTTACAAGGACTCGACTATTATGTACCAGCGTCAAGGGTATGGGGGTCGCTTAATCTTTTGTGCTCAGCATATGATTGGCCAATCGTCTTACCAATCACAAAAAATTCATATTCAATATTGAATACTAAAATCAAGTAAGGCACCAAGCCTTTATTTATCGTTCCAACCGATAAAATGGAATCGTGCCAAGGCTCTAAGAGAAAAGAGAATACATGCTTGCAGCATATATGACTCAGTTAAGCATATGTAAGTTTCAAAACATTTTTCATGCATTGAAAGTTATCTTTTATACTCTGGTGAAATAAAAAACAATATCATTTCTCTAAATATGAAATAAAAACATCAGTTTCACTCCAAGTGCAAAGAGTTATTTAAAACAAGGTCATTTATTAAATACATAAGTATACTAGCATTTATTCGAAAATCAGTTCTACTATGCATTACTTAGGTTCAAAATTCACATACAAGTTATCATACATATCTTAGGATGTCCTAATCCAATTTGAGAGATATGTTTTCCCTAACTTACCCTAAAAGAAGGTATACACTCCTTTGATTTCAACAATCCTCTACACGACCTTCTTGATCCACAGCTCCCGAGCTTTTATACATACAAATGTAATGTACTTACTATTCAAACATATAAATCATATTTATACACCATCACATAAGTGTATAAAACTCAATCCTTATTATTCACACAAGCTTTCTTTTGCATTTTCCAAGGCATTTAATGCCTTGATCCAACACTTACACATTTTAAAGCATAATTGAGCACATTTTAATCCAAGCATATTAGGCCAATACTCATCAATTTAAGCAATAATTTAAGTTTACTTTAAGTAAACATGAAAGCCTCTTTCCAATGCATACCATCAAAATCCTTAAATCCTAAACCAAATTCACTTGGGCATTTTATCAAACATCTAAAGGCATAAACTTGAAAGCCTTCTTCCAATGAACATCTTCCTCATTTTTCATCATCAATTCACATTATAAATACACAATTAACATTATAGAGTTTATTTAAACCATCAATTTCAAAAGATATTCACAATTTCACCAACTTTCACTAAAGACAGACCATTTCGGTTTTGCTTAAAGAAACTTCTCCATGAATTTTTTCATTCATCTAAACCATGTTTCATGTATATTCACGCATGGAGAATAACATATCTTAACACCAAACTCAAAATCATAATGTAGAGAGAGATGAGACAAAATTTACCTAAAGTTTCCTTTGATGATATCTTCAAATCCTTTGAGAATTTCTCAAATCTAATGATAGATTTGAGTTCCTTGACCCCAAATTAACTTAAAACACCTTGGTTTGGGTTGAAGAATCAAAAACTTGGTGAAATTTGGTGATGGCCGAATGTTTCCCTCTCCTCCTCGTCTCTTCTCCTTTCTTCTCCTTTCTTTTAACTAAAACAAAGTAGTTTAATGCCAAATAAAGGAGGTGCACGGCCATAAGGTGAAGAAGGGTCTAGAATTTGACTCTTCTTTGACCAAACATGGTGAATTTACCTTTTTACCCTTAGTTTATTTAAAATTACTAATATACCTTCCAAACTTTCCTAAATTTACAATTAAGCCCAAAATTTGAGAATGACCAAAACTTTTATTTTCATTTTGGTCCTTGGACTTTTGCAAATTATAATCAAGCCCCTTAACTTTATAAAATTACATATTGGTCCTCCAAGAATTGAAAAATTACATTTATCTTCTAACAATTTGCAGATAAGCCCTTATGCACATCAACTTTTTCAATTAAGCTTTATAAGTGTCCAATAAGTCTAAAAATTATTTCTAATCACTTCTAAGGCATTAGAACACGTTTAACTCAGCCACCATGGCCATATCCATTCACTGGAATCAATTTTATACACTTAGAAGCTTATATGTCAGAAATCTCCAAGATTTCGCATACCA
Source organism: Erythroxylum alaternifolium (assembly GCA_027478495.1). Taxonomy (NCBI): domain Eukaryota; kingdom Viridiplantae; phylum Streptophyta; class Magnoliopsida; order Malpighiales; family Erythroxylaceae; genus Erythroxylum; species Erythroxylum alaternifolium. Next base: position 4,889 of record JANIIA010048190.1, read on the forward strand.
ATGAACTCTAAGTTCATATAAGGGCATATAGCATTATATATCACTGGCAAATATACCGGAAGGATTCAATTACATGAACTCATATACAACCATGTATATGTCAATATACAATAGTATCTCCAATTTTAGACCAATACAAGAAGGGCTCAAAGAGTCCGGCATTACATAATCTCGAAGGGAAGAGACCAATCTGGTGATGTCAAAATGGGTGCTGTTTTAAGTGCCTTCTTCAATATATTAAAAGAATCTAAACAAACATCATCAAGAACAAAAGGCACATCTTTAACTAATAAATGAATCAAGGGTCTAGCAATAAGAGAAAAATCCTTGATGAACCATCTGTAGAACCTTGCATGATCAAGGAAAGCTTAGATACCCTTGATGTTGGTGGGAGGTGGTAGCTTCTCAATCACTTCAATATTAGCATGATTCACTTCAATCCCCTTGAATGAGATCTTATGGCCTAGTACAATTCTCTCTTGGACCATGAAATGACACTTCTCCTAATTTAATACTAGATGAGACTTCTCACATCTTTGAAGCACTCTGTCTAAATTAATCAAGCAATGATCGAAAGAATCTCCAAAGACAGAGAAGTCATCTATAAATACCTCTATAGAGTTTTCATTCATGTTCGTAAATATGGTCATCATGCACCTTTAAAATGTGGTAGGTGCATTGCATAAACCAAAAGGCATCCTCTAATAAGCGAAAGTCCTAAAAGGATAAGTGAAAGTGGTCTTCTCTTGGTCTTCCGGGTATATAAACACTTGATTGTACCCTGAACATCTATCAAGAAAGTAATAAAAAGAATGGATGAGCCCTCTATCATTTAGTCCACAAAAGGTAAAGGGAAATGATATTTCTTGGTGGCCAAATTTAGCTTCCTATAATCAGTACACACTCGCCAACCTGTGATGGTTCCAGTAGAAATCTTTTCACCTTTTTCATTCTCTATCACTGTCATGCCACCTTTCTTAGGCACACATTGCATCGGACTCACCCACTCACTATCTAAAATGGGGTAACTAATCCCCACATCCAAAAGCGTCACTACCTCCTTCTTCACAACCTCTTGCATGTTTGGATTTAACCTTCTCTGTCTTTCCCTTACAATTTTACATCCTTATTCTAGATTAATCCTATGCATCACCACATTGGGTCTAATCCCCCTAATATCAGAAATTTGCCACCCTATGGCTCTCATCCTCGTCTTAATGGTCTCCACCGCATTCTCTTCTTGCTCACAATCTAATTGGTTGGAGATAATGATGGGTAGGGTATGGTTCTTACCCAAAAAGATGTATCTCAAATGGGGAGGTAAGGGTTTAAGCTCTAAAGTGGGGGGTTTAATAATGGAAGGTGGTGTGGGTGTATCTTTTCTCTCCAACTTCTTTAGATCAACTTCCTCACATAATTCCTCTTCTTTGACACTCTCATCCTTGTGCACTTCATTAATTTCTTCAACTTCCTCTTCAACTTACTTCACACACTCATCCACAACATCAATTTTCATACACACATTACCATCCATCGATTTCTTCAAATACTTTGACATATTAAATTCAGCCTACTCATCACCAATTCTCATCACAAGTTTCCCTTCATGCACATCAACTAATGCCCTACTAGTATTTATAAAGGGCTTACCTAAAATCAGTGGACAATTTCTATTAACTTCAAAATCCAACACAACAAAATCAATAAGAATAATAAACTTGTCCACTTTTACTAATACATCTTTTACAACTCCAAATGGCCTCTTGATGGGTTGATTCGCAAGTTAAATTAGCAAGGATGATGACTTGACCTCTCTTAGTCCCAATTTCCTGAAAACAGACAAAGGCATCAAGTTAATACTTATACCTAAATCATATAAACATTTAGAAAATTCAAAGTCACCAATAAGACATGGAATAGTAAAACTCCTTAGATCTTGTAGTTTTGAAGGCATTTGGCTTGATATGATCAAACTATAATTTTTCGTTAAAGTTACCGTATGATTGTCCTTCTAAGTGCATTTGTGTTTGAGTATGTCCTTGGGGAACTTCACATACTTAGGCATACATTATAAGGCTTCCGCCAGTGACAAGTTAATCTGTAATTTCTTCAATTTCTCCAAAAACTTGGAAAACTGAATGTCCACCTGATGTTGTCTCACCCTTTGTGGATACAAAAGTTTAGGCTTGTAAGGTGGTGGTGGTACATAGGGCCTTTCCTCTTCTATCTCTTTGCCTTTCTCTTTTTCGTGGCTATCCTTTTGCACATTTGATTGCTTCACCTGCTTTCTACTTTAAAGTGTAATAGCCTTGAGTTATTCCCTTGGGTTGACTTTAGTATTACTTGGTAGACTACTTGAACTTCTAGAAAACAAAGCATTAGCAAGTTGACCAACTTGAACCTCCAAATTGTGGATGGATGAGGCATGGTTCTTCACAATCTATTCAAACTTTACCTCCATCCTCTTTTGAATTTCCTCTTAGCTAGAAAACATCCTCTTTTAGTTCTCTTCTTGAGTTTCTAGTTTGCACCGTAAAACATCCATCAACTTATCCATTTTGCTATCCATAGATACAAGTTGATCTTTCTAAAATCCAGGAGGTCCTTGTAGTCTTGCATAGCCACCTGTATTGTTAGTATTTTCAGAAAAATTTGGGTGGTTTTTCCACCCGAATTGTAAGTAAAGTAAAGATTATTACCTCTTTGCGACTGGCCTAAGTAATTTACTTGTTCTTTACCACTGAATCCCAACAAGAAACATTCAGTTGAGCTATGGTTGTTTTGCTCACATAACTCACACTATAATTACATAGCTTTGTCCGTAGATGAAGATGCTCCTTTCATATTGCTCAACTGCTTTGTAAGGGCTATGATATGGGCCTATAAAACTATGATGGAGTTAATCAGGATCACCCCTTTTTGCTCCTTTTGCCTCTATCTACTCCTCTCACTTGAACATATAAAATTATTGCTCGCCAATTCTTCCAAAAGGTTATGAGCTACATCAATAGTCTTTCTCATCAAAGAACCTCTAGCAGCTATATCTATGGTTCCTCTTGTGCTCTAATTTATACCATTGTAGAATGTCTGTAATAGGAACTCCCTCAGAAGGTTGTGGTAGGGACAATTTCTCTGTAATTCTTTAAACCTCTCCCAGGCTTTTATAAAGACTCCCAATCACTATGTTGAAAATTTGTGATTTCTTTTATGATTCTTGTTGTCTTGGTCAATGGGAGTATTTAACGAGGAATGTTTAGGCTAGCTATTCCAAAGTAGTGATCTGCCCTGAACTGAGTGAGTTACACCATGCCTTCGCTCGATCTCTCAAAATGAAAGAAAACAACAGCAACTTCATGACACCGTCAGACATCCCATCAAACCAAAAGGTGTCATAGATTTCCAAAAAATTTGCAATATGGGCATTGGAATCTTCGTTAGATAGCCCATAAAATTGTACACTACTATGAAGTATGTTGAAGAGTGCTAGATTGATCTCTAAATTATTAGCTTGAATCGCTGGCCTCGTAACTCCTTGAGAACTGAAGCCTAGCCTTATAAAGTCCATCAATGTCCTTTCAGCTCCTCTTTGCTCTCGTTCTTCTGCCATATTTCTTTGTATAATTTCTTGGCGCTTCACTCTTCTTAACTCTAGGTCGTGTCTTGTGATATCAAATAACTCTTCGTCACTAATTTTAGTCGATCTTTGTGTGCTCCTTGTTTTCATGAATCTGCAAATACATAAGAAAAAGTATCAAAAAACTCTTAAATCAAACAAACCTAAACTAAACAAGATGCTAAACAAACAATCCTTGGTAACGACGCCAGAAACTTGTTGAATGGAAAACATATTCCTATTTTTATGCTAAAACGCAAGTATATGGGTCGCAACTTGTAGTAAAAAGTGGATATCGATCCTACAAGGATTGTGCTTAACTACCACTTAATTTAGATTGATCTTTGTTTAAGAACCAAATTTTTAAATGGATATAATTTAGCTGCAAAATTTAATTAAATTAAACAACTAACAATGCATTGAATTATGCTTCACCTAAGATATCCTAATGTATTAACTACCCTCTCTTAAGGTATAATTAATTGTCCCTAGCCAAACGAAATGGAAATGATTAAGCAATCTCTCTATCTAGAAAATCAATCCAACAATTTAACTAGTTATTAAGTTACCTTATGGGTGATCAACTAATTGGTCAAGATCTCTTTCTAACTAATCAATTAACTTGATGAATGTAGGTCTATAGAGTGCCAATTCTCATTGTACAACCCTACACAAATTAGCCAACTCAATCTCTCAATATATTGCAAGGCATAAGTACATCATTCATCAAAAACACCATCATTCAAATCAATAAAATAAGAGTTCAATAAGAATTTCAAATGTAATCTCTATAAATAAATTAGCCACTCATGATGTCAATGACATCCCCAACAATCAAATAATCCATCATACAAATGCTAGAAGAGAAAAAATGAAAGAAAACTAAATTAATCAAACTCCTCTTCTTTGACCGAATCTGGAAAGTCTGGTGTTGGTATGTTCTTTTCCTAATTATAAATGAAAAACCTTGATTCTCTATCTCTCCTAAGACTCTAAAGCTACATTTTTACTTAAGGAGGTAAGCCTCTACTGAAGCTCTCTCGTTTATAGGGGTTTATAAAGTTATATAGTCAAGAAAACCTAAAATAAGTGAACTCGCATGTATCTTCGGGCTATGCACCCCATAATTGTGGGAATTGGCATGAAACCCATGATTATGGGTTCTTGTGTTATAATTTCTCCACTTCTCTTCACCTCTCTTAGTCTCTATATCAATCGCAAGGGTGGCCACCCTCCATTCCTACATCAAAATGATCAATTCTTACCCTAAATCAACATCAAACACAAAAGAACAACAATGAAGATCAAACTAAATAAAAATATACAAAATAAATCTTAAAACATAAAAATAATAACCTATTACACAAGAAACACATGCCAAATACTTAGAAAAACACACACTAATGCACAACTATCAGTGGGATCGATCAGTGCAATTGTGGATTATCGAGGTAAATTAATTAAAAGTTACACACATTAGAAAACCACGATCATTTCCTAATTTAGTTTCTCCTAAACATATCCACTTTAACGAAGTTAATAGATAGAGTTATATTAATTTTAAAGCTTCAATATTCTTTTATTTATTAATTTTGTTAATTTCTCCTGCTCAAGTTCAAATGCACCTATAAGAAAATCTTTATTTAATTACAATAATTTGATAAATACTGTAAACGTAACCACTAGAAGAAAAAGTAAGAAAAAGAAAAATTGATAAGTATAATTGTCCTGCTGAATTTTAGCTATGTCCATAATCCTCAAGTAAAACTTAAAACATTGACGAGTCTTCGGCGACCATTCAAGATTTGTTACAAACCTGCATATTTGATCTCTTGATACACTATATTATTTGAAGCCTAATCTTCTTACTAAACTTTGTTATGAACTTGTTAGCTTTTTTTTTATCAACATTAGGTCCATCACTTCTATAGAAACAAATAGTTTCTTCTTTATTGCTTGAACTTGTAGCATCTCTTGATGAAAAAAGGAACTTTTAGTGATTGCATCTTCTTCCTCGGTCTTTTTTTTCTGAGACCCCATCACATTCTATCATCAAATCTTAACTATTTCTCCTTTTTCTTCTTTTGAAAATTCCCTTAAAGTTGATTATGGATTAAAGGTGAAGCTTTCGTAATTCTTTCTCTCTCTTCAACAAAGAATCTTTTTTCTTTAAATGTCTCTCCAAATTTTTGTTGATCGCATTACTAATTTCTTTACCATTTTGTAGTCAGTGTTTCTGTGTTTCTAATAATCCTTACACACTTTGATATCCCTAATTTAAGTATTTGCTATCACTTGAGATGTAGCGCCCCTTACAGAAGGGTATACACCGGGACGCCTGGAGGTCATTCCGGCACATAACCTAGGATAAGGGCATACTACGTTCACTTATTACATTCACTTCACATGGTATGGTATCATAATTCACTTATAAAGCATCATAAGAAAACCACAATATTTTAAAACTAACTTTTTCCTCATTTCATTTCATGAAAACTCGATTGTCTACATTGTGACTTCCAACAATTTCCATATATACATCATTAAAACCTAATACAATAGTACTACATGAATGAGGAAAATATGTACAATCTAACTAATTTGTCCAAAAATCCCAGCTGACCGACCTTTGAGCCATAACTTCTCTTACCAATTACAATTTACATGACTGGTAGAGCCTCTTAGTAGCTAGAGTCATCTCTCGGTCCTGAAAAGACAACGTTGCAATTTTGGTGAGTTTTGTGAACTCAATGAGATAACCATCATCGATGGTTCACTCAATTCATGCATCACGTTATTACACATAACATATATCACATTAGATCACATACGCTAGATCAACCATGTCACGTTGTACATTTAACACTTATAATCATATATATCATGCATCAGCAATGAACATGAGACTCACTTTCTTTCTTATTGTTGTGACCGAATGCCTCTCACAGACTTATACAAATATTGGCCCATAGGGCTCAATCAGACAGAATCA
>JANIIA010048200.1:0-11492 GCA_027478495.1 Erythroxylum alaternifolium
TATCTTTAGTACATTATCTATGTACTTGGACTTAGAATAAGTTAACAACATCCAATCTATCTCTATAGATCTAATTCTCAGAATTAAGTTGTTACCTTTTCATATCCAACAAGAGTTGTTCTTGGACAATTATGTGTTTAATAATTGAAAGTTAGAATTGTTGTTCTCTGTAAGCAATATGTCTCCACATACTCCCACTAAAGAGGATAACTATACTCCTACTAACTTTCTTGTAGACATGATAAATTCACAATCATCTTTAAAACAAACTCTTTGAATTCATCATGAAAGTAAATCTTTCAATATCTCACAGCCTTTTAACTATACATCAAATGTATCATTAAAAGTACTAGTTCCAACTAGATGTATTGTCATGAGATGTGAACTTTTCAAATTTCATCTTACTCCTATTACTTATCTTGACAACCATTACTCCCATTACTTATCTTGAGAATCATTCTCATATAAGTATACGTTGAAACAAACATTTTGTATAACATATTTATAAGAATATGTCCAACTTGTGGATATCTTATAACTTTTTAATACTCAATTTAGTTCTAAACTAAAGAGATAATACATGCTTCAGGTAAGCATCACATCCTTAAATTACTAGCTTTAACTATTTCAAAGACTTAGCATTTCATATCCAATATGAAATCTTGCTAATTAATTCAATTGGAACTATAGAAGGTAAGTCATTATACTAGGCATTCCTATAAAAGAAATATTATTGCATCATACAATATCTTGTATTGTATTTTACTCCTTATATAAATCTATACTCATATGAATTGAGTTGTGAAAGTATTTACCAAAGAATCTCATTCCTTATAGATAACCGAAAATTTAAAACTCATCACAATGATCTCATCAAAGTGCTTCAACATTCTCAACGCTTAATTTCTACTTACATTTAAACAATTTGAATTTTTCATAATTTTAAATCAACATCTCATTTAATACATATAACTATATTACATAAAGTCATTAGTAATATAATGAAATATAATATTATCCTTTTATGAATTGTTATTTCATCCAATATATCACATGTATAAAATTTAACAATTCAATACCATCATTATCCTTTCACCAAAGGTTGATTTGGTTATTCTTCAACTTTACAAGTTTCATAAGTTCCATACAATTCATAATCAAAAGGATACATATATCTTAATATGTAACTTTATGATTCTCGGTATGTTGATTTAACCTATATGGCATAAAAGGATAATCTCGGTTATCCAACTTTTAATTCTTTCCACTTATGTTAAGCATAAGTTTCCTTTGATCCAGCATATACAAACTCTTTGTGTAAAATTGGATCAACTACTTTTACTTAATAATCTATTTCTAACTATGCATTGAACATTACAATAATATTGAATCTCAATTCAGTATCAAATACTAATAAACATGAATTAGAAATACATATGCTCTCTATCATATCGGGTATAGGCAAGAAAAGTCAAGCAATAATTTTCTTCTAATAACAACTATTATCATTCTTTTGTTAAGCCTTTAATTGTAGTCCACAATTATATTTTTAGTACGCTAAATTAAGTGGAACAATTTCAGCAAGGTACTATGGCTCTACTCTATGCAACCTCTTGCGTCTTGCTACCATAATGTTGACATATATCTTACATATTTCCATCAAAGTTTATGAGACATTAGTCCATTCAAAATCTATGTGATTTTAACATATCTCTAAAATTTTTTCACTGAATTCTCAACAGGGATCATAGCATAATAACATAATGGACATATAATTTTCTATCTAACTTTTGAGAACTCTTCTCAAACATATCCTATGTCCAAGAACTTGGGTTCACTAAAGTAGTATCAACTATACCAAATTAGGTAAATTCCCCTAAGAACAAAATATAAGTGTAAGAGAAACAAGTAATCAATTGCATGCCATGACTACCAAATAAGATTAAGACTTTAATCATGCATTTGGTTACTCTTACTATTTTATTCGAAAATAATAGCCCTCACTACTATTCAGAAAGGTTACTTTAATCTCTCTAGTGGGCTAGGATCTCATTCAAATATAATTGACCTTGAATTTGCTCAACAAACCAACTAGACTTAAATTGGGTAGAAAACAACTTTATCAATCACATCTCATATGACTCCTAGATCCATTAGATGACAACTCTTGCCAAAACATATTTAATATATTGTTCCTAACCTTGCCTCTAAATTCATGTGATTATAAGTTTACTCATCTAAATCACAAAAATTTAGTTAAGTAAAACCCACTATCATAAGATTAAACATGTTTTAGTTCAAGCGACTTTGAGTTTGCTCAACAAGCCTACAATAAATAGGACTTTGGTTTATTCTTATAACAATGGAAGGCAACAATCACGTTCTTAATGTGTATTTAAAATTTTAATTAAGGATTTAACTTCATTTGTCTCATCCATGTAAAATTGCATGTAAAATATCACATGTATAAAATATACAATTTATCATGCATCCAGTATATATATCAACCATATAAATAAAGTATGCAACTTATGCACTCATAATCAAATTATATGAATAAAATATAAAGCTTTGTTTGATTCTAGTTGTTGATCTTCATAAACTAAAATAACATTTCCAACTCTTAGGAAAAATTACATTAGATAAAACTATTGATTCCTAAATAAATTAAATTTCTATTCCAAATAGAAATTTAGTTTGATTTGAAAATAATTTTCAAATCCAATTGGAAACTATTTCTAATTTATCTTGATTCCTTTAACAAAAATTAATTGAAAACAATTTCTATTAAATTATTCTTCTTGCTTATTATAATTTAGAAAATTTTCTTTTTCAAAATTATATAAGTAACACATTCTAATCCGATTAAAATATTTCAAATCTAATTAGCAATTACTATTTCTAATCTCAATAGAAATTACTTTTCCTTAATTAGAAAACTATTTTCTAAGATTAAAAGAAACTACCTTCAAAATTAAATAAATTACTTTTAAATTTAATTAAGAAAGTCATGATATATTATTTATTTAGAGATTGATTTATTAATTAATTAGAAAATCTTTCTTTAATAAATTAGAAAACTATTTTCAAAAATATTAAAGAAAGCACATTTTTTAATTAATAAATGAAAAAGCTTTTCAAAATTTAATCAAGAAAAATACTTTTTTAAAAAATAAAGAAACTTATTATTCATAAATATAGAAACAATTTCTAAATAAATTAAATAATAATTCTCTAAACAAATAAAATATTGGGCCCAGGTCTCTGTACTAATTTCATGGCTACATTACATGAGGATTTGGTGAAGGCTTATGTCATGATTGTGCTAGTGCATGATCGTGCACCCCTGATGGGTGAAGGGTTTTGTCACGATCGTGCACCCCGAGATAAAGGTTTTATTACTCAAATTTGTAAAAATCATATCTCCCAATTTTGATGTCCAAAAATTTCAAACTTTATACCATTTGAAAGCTAAGAGGATGAACTACAATTATCCTTAAGACAACTTTGTCTAATTTTACCTACATGAATATAGTTTATTCGTGGAAGTTAGAGCCATTAATTATGTCCAAGGTAGTGTTGTAGCTGTGCCCCTCTTTTTATTCTTTTGCCTATTATGAGCTTTTACATATACCAAAAAGACCTAGATCTAACAAACACTAAATGTACACACATGACTCCGAGCATGACAATTGATTTTAAATCTATCCAGGGCCATCTAACAACGTACTATTCCATTTCCAACAATAATTAACAACCCAACAAAGAAGATAGTTTTGAACATGTACAAATGGAACTTCTTCAACTCTTACTTTCATTGCTTAATCAAAACAAAGTTTGTAAATAGCTTTAATTACATATCAAAGGTCACATCAATAGCATATTATGAAATATAAATGAATGCTCATGCTTGATATGCTTGTAAAGCTACCAAATATAGTCAAACTAACTTAGTTTCAAAAAGGTAGATATATTAGAGTTTGCCAAAGCTTGCAATGATCAATTATCTTTTCGTTCTACACCTGAGGAGTGAAAAATAGTAGGTTGAGCTGCAAAGCTCAGTGGTTAATACTATTATAGCCATTGGTAACGAGCTACACAAAATCAAGTATATATATATATATAATGTATCTCATTTTAATCTATCAATTAAATTATCTACAGTTTTAGCTCAAAGAACTCATAATTAAAAATGTTAGCATATAAATCATTTCATGTATATTTATCCATCAAAACATAACACTCAATTGTGTATCATGCTCAACAAATCAAAATGAAATGCACAAATATAATGGCTTGAGAGAGTCCCATGGATTGAAATGGAGATACCGAAGTTTCCACCATAAACTAAATAAGTCTATTTCTTAAGAGCTCATATGCCACAAGTGGGCAGTCGGAAGAAGACTTTAAGTCAATATGCAAGACAAACGAAATGATATCTCTCTTGCCCAAATACAAGCAAAATTCGATGCTCAATTCATTTCATCATATGTTTATACTTTCATGCTTCTTGTGCTTTTTCCTCTTTTCATTGATACAAAATGTCATAACATCTTTCAAGGCATAACATGGCAATAAATCATGGTGCATTTTCCAACAATTGCAATAATTCAAAGTCAAGCAATTAAGCATATAAGCAAGCAAGAAATTAGCCCATCATCCACAAGAATTATAAATGTATTACTCACCTAATTGATTGTAAGTCCAAACTCAAGTTTACCTTTCCTCTTGCTCTCGCCTTGGATTTTATTGGTTTCCTTCAAACAAACAAATTTTTATTCAAATATACAATTATCATATACCAAGAATTAAACCCTAGGTTTCACAGCTTACAAAACCGATTTTACAACCATGGACAAAAGTTAGGTTTCTAGCTTAATTTCTCAAATCTGAAGTCATTTCTAACTCAAAGGAATCATTTTCTTACCTTAACAAATTTCGAAATCCTTACTATTTTCCTCCAAATGGGATCAATCTTAGCCCATTCTCTAGCTCTCTTCATTTCCCACATTTTTCTTTTCTTGCACTAAGTCTAAATCTCACTAGATTTTGCTAAAAATCTAAGCAAATCTTTCTCTCTCTTTCTTGCTCCCATAACCGAACCTTCAAGCTTTTCTATCTCCCTCTTTTCCTCTTTCTCTCGGTTGAAATGAAGAATGCAGAAGAAAGCATGTACCTTTCTTCCTTTTTCTTATCAATCTCACTTAAAATGCCACATGTCACCATTTCATTTGTCTATGTTAAGATTTTTGTCTCCCACTAACTCTCATCTTTCCTTTATTCTATTTCACACCACAATCTCTTATTTAGTTATTCAATTAACTCCCTTCATGAATTGGGTCATTATTTACATAATTTCCCATTTATTTTAATTACATCCTTTCAATGTACTATTCACTTCATTTCTTCAATTCACACTTGAATTCTACTCCAATTGAATCTCAAATAAATCATTCCAAAGTGCTTATAAAATAGTTCAATTGAATCCTAGATCATAAATTTCGAAATTTACCAAATTACCTTTAAACTTTTCATAAATTACGATTTTACACAAATAATTTTTCTCACCTTTTCAATTTAGTCCTTTTCTAAATTTTAACTCATTTCATAAATGCCCTTGACTCCATAATTGCATTCTTAATCATTAATCACCAAAAAATTTAAATACACCCACAATTTCAATTAATAATCCTATATAAATAATAGAAAAAGATTTAGGGTAAAATATGGGGTCTAACATTTCTCCTTTCCTTAAAAAATTTCGTCCTCGAAATTCTTACTTGAGTCTACAATTAGGTGTGAATACTTCTCCTTCATGGATTCCAAAGGCTCCCATGTTGCCTCTTCTTTTGCATGATTCTTCCATAAGACTTTAAGCAACTTTACAGTCTTGTTTCTCAAGACCTTTTCCTTTGAATCTATAATCTCTACTAGTTGTTCTTCATAAGTCAAATCCTCCCTGAATTGAACCTCTAAAGGTTGGACTATGTGTGAAGGATTTGATCTATATCTTCTCAACATTGATACATGGAAGACATTGTGAATCTTTGATAATTTTAGTGTTAAGGTTAATTTATAGGCTAGAGGCTCAATCTTTTCAATAATCTCGTAAGGGTCTATCTATTTTGGACTGAGCTTGCCCTTTTTACGAAAACTTAAGACTCTTTTCCATAAAGAGGCTCAAAGAAATACTCTGTCTCCAACTTCATATTCCATCTCCTTTTTATGTGCGTCTATATAGCTCTTCATCTTGTCTTGAGTTGCCTTAAGTCTCTGCTTCACCAAATTAATCTTGTCAACTATAGCTTGTACTAACTTGAGTCCTAAAAGTCTCCTTTCACCTTCCTCATCCCAACAAATAGGAGTTCTGCACCTCCTACCATACAAAGCTTCATAAGGTGCCATTTGAATTCCTAAGTGGTAGGAATTATTGTAAGAAAACTCAATTAAAGGTAGACGATCATCCTATGAGCCTTTAAAGTTTGAACATAAGCTCTTAACATTATCTCCAATGTCGTTATTATCCTCTCTGATTAGCCACCAGTCTATGGATCGAAATTTATGCTAAAATGTAACTTGGTTCCCAAAGCCTCTTATAAGCTTTCCCAGATTCTGGAGGTGAATCTGGGATCTCTATCTGAGACTATAGAACTTGGAATCCCATGAAGTTTGATTATTTCTTCTATGTATTTCTTGGCCAAGTCATTCAAAGAATCTATTTGTTTAATTGGCAGGAAATGTGCTGACTTGGTTAGCCTATCGACAGTCAACCATATTGCTTCATGCTTCTTGCTGGTCCTTGGCAATCCCATCAAGAAATCCATTGTAATCTTCTCTCACTTTCATTCAGGAATAGACAAAGGTTTAAGCTTGTCAATAGGTGCTTGATGTTCTACTTTAACTTGTTGACACACCAAGCATTTTCTAGCATACCCTTCAACGTCTTTCTTCATTCCTCTCCATTAGAAGTGCTCTTTTAAATCTCTATATATTCTTGTACTCCTCGGGTGCATTATATATGGAGCATTGTGTGCCTCATCAAGAATTTCATCCTTCAACTCTTGCATGTCTAGAATATATAATCTATCACCTATCACCATCAATCCATCTTCTCTTATCATTTTTAATTTCTTCCCTAAGCTTGCTCAAGTACTTATCTTACTCCTACAATTCCTTAAGCTTCTTATTCGTCACTGGCCTTATTCTAAAATTAGCCAATATACAACTAGATTTGACTTGTCTCAACATCACCTTAAATTTGACTAATTCCTTCAATAAAGGAAGGTATACTATTTGCATATGTGCCATAGTAGATTTTCTACTTAGTGCATCCACTACTACATTAGCTTTCCCTAGGTGGTAGTTTATTATCAAGTCATAATCCTTTAGTAGCTCTAACCACTTTCTTTGCCTCAAATTTAACTCTTTTTGGCTCATCAAATATTTAAGACTCTTGTGGTCTGTTAATACCTTAGTAGTGACTCCATATAAGTAATGTCTCTATATTTTCAATGCAAAAATTATGGTAGCCAGCTCCAAATCATATGTGGGATAATTCATCGCATAGGGTTTTAATTGCCTAAAAGCATAGTAAATTACTTTATGTCCTTGCATCAACACACACCCCAATCCCTTCCTTGAGGCATCTCTATATACTATATATCCATCACTACTAGAAGACAAAGTCAGAATTGGTGTAGTTGTGAGCATATTCTTCAATTCCTCAAGGCTCTTCTAACATTCTTTTGTCCATACAAACTTCTAACTCTTCCTTGTAAATTTGGTGAGTGGGGCTACTATCATGGAAAAGCCTTGTACAAATCTTCTGTAATAACTAACTAAACCCAAGAAAGTCCTCACTTCTGCTACATTCTTGGGTGCTTCCTATTTAACTACAACTTCTATTTTCCTTGGATCCACATGTACTCCTTTTTTTGAAATTACATGTCCAAGAAACGCTACTTACCTTAGCCAAAATTCACATTTATTAAATTTGGCATACAACTATTTGTCCCTTAATGTCTCCATGACAATCCTTAAGTGTTCTTCATGCTCGTTATCACTCTTGGAATAAATCAATATTTCATCAATAAAGACTATGATAAATTGGTCTAAGAAAAGCTTGAAGACTCTATTCACTAAGTCCATAAAGGATGTAGGGGCATTAGTTAATTCAAAGAGAATAACTAATAACTCAAAATGCCCATATCGTGTTCTAAAGGCAGTCTTTGACATATCAGACTCCTTGATTCTCAATTGGTGGTAACCAGATCTCAAGTCTATCTTAGAAAAGACTTTTGCCCCTTACAATTGATTAAACAAATCATCTATGTGTGAGAGGGGATATCTATTCTTAATAGTGACATGATTGAGCTTCCTGTAGTCCACACACATCCTTAAAGATCCATCTTTCTTCTTCACAAAAAGAACTGGAGCTCCCTAAGGTGAAGAGTTAGGCCTAATATAACCTTTCTCCAATAGCTCTTCTAACTACTCTTTAAACTCTTTCAATTCTGTCAGAGCCATTCTATAAGGTGGAATTGATATTAGTGAAGTGCTTAGAAGAAGCTCTATGGTAAACTCAATCTCTCTAAGTAGTGGTAGTCCTGGTAATTCCCTTAGAAAGACATCTGGAAATTTCATAACCACATGAATATCTTCTAATTTTCCTCCATCTACCTTCGTGCCTACCACATGCCAAGAATGCTTCACATCCTTTCCTTAACATTTTCTCTATTGTTAGAGCAAAAATAATTCTAGATGGGCTTGCTTTCCTGTCTCCCACAAACACTACCTTTTCAATTTTGTCCAACTCAAACTCTACCGTCTTCTGTTTGCAATTCAAATTGGCATTATATTTTTTTAAAAGTATCCATGCCCAAAATCACATCTAATGCCTCCATCTTCAATCGCATTAAATCCACCACTAATTTACTCCACCAATGTATATTTCACAATCTCTATAAACTTGACTAATAATGATATACTTGCCAATTGGTCTACTAACCATCAAAGGACTATCTAATGAGTGGGTAGACCCTAGATTAATTAAAATAATAATATCATTATTAAACAATTTAACCATACCAGTCATAACCTCTGGAGTTGCTTTTACGTCCTCCCTTATCATTGCAAACACCCTAGTCAGTGCTTGGCCTCTCGGTCTTCCTGGAGGATTCACTTTTTTGGCTGCACTAGAACTACCCACTTCAATTACAATCTTAACACCTACAGTCTCAGTCCTTTTTAGAGCTTGCGTCTGAGTTCCCTCCCATCTTGCATACTGCGAGCACTCTCTAGCCATGTGCCTTTTTCTCCATAGTTAAAACAAGCTCCACTTAGTCTATAGCACTCCCCCTTATGGAATTTGCCATAATGGTTGTATTTAGGAATCGATGGCTTATCCCCCTCTCCCCTTCTATTTCCTCCATCCGTTGAGGTTTGATGAGAGATAGTTCTCATCTGTTTGGGCCTGCTTGAACTACTGTTCCTCACCTCAGACTGTGCGGAGAAAGTCCTGGCACTCCTCTCTGATATAGGAGCACTACCTCCCCTCCTGAACTGTTCTCTTCCTTTCCTCTTTCTATTTACTGCGCTCTTTATATTCTCCACATTCTCAACCCTTAACGCAGCTTCTACCAACTGTTGGAAGTCATAAAAATTTTGTGCCACCACTTTTTCTCTGATGGCTAAATGCAATCCTGCTTTAAACCTACGGCACTTATCCGCTTCGCTCATCATCATCTCAGCTACATATCGGGACAATTGCATAAATTTAGGCTAATATTCGCTCAACGTTATGATAACTTGCATTTTTTGCATGTTATTTGTATGCGTTTTATGTTATTTTGATTTGTTTATGTGACATTTTGCTTGTGTTTATATTGTAATTCGTGTTTATGTATGTTCTAGGTGATGAAATACCAAAGTGATGCGATTTGGAGTGAATTTGGCTAATCTGAAACGGGAAAGAATTTCAACATGACCATGTTAAAGGTGCCATGCTAGCAGATTGTTACTTACCAATCTCAGATTAATTACCACGTTAAAGTTGCCCCTTATGCTGGACGGAGTCAAGTTATTTTGTAGCCCATTGGAACTTTATTTTTATGTTTTATTGGGTACCATTTTGTTTATTGTAAAGAAAAAAAAACCTAGACTATGAATAGACTCACTTTTAGGAAATTAAAGGACGATCAGCTTTAGAAGAGAACAACAACGGCAGCAGCTCTTATGGGTGGGAAAAAGACAATGACTCTCCTCTAACAATATTGTCTTTTACTATTGCTATGTGTGGCTAACTTTTCATCTAGACAAGGTATCTAACATTTGATTAACGTAATTCATGAGACTCCTTTGATTTAATTGCTTTTGTTTATCTCTTATGTTTGTTTGATCTCCGTGCTTTAATCGATTTATTATTGTCCTGTTTGTTAATTAATGAGGCCTATTGATTGATTGACTTGGTGATAAATTGCCAAATAGATTAGTGAATCCGTGACTTTTGTCTATCGAATTGGCGAATTAATTTCAATTAAGAAATTTGTGAGATTAAATAATTTAGTCTAAATAGATTGCAGCTTCTCCGATTCTATTGGCTAAGACAAAGGTACATTAGATTCTACTACTGCCATATATTATATTCTGCGAAGCTTTACTCAGGAATAATCTAATTGGTTAGGGTAATAATCTGCGAAGTTTTACTTAGGGTTATCGAATAATTACAAATAGATCGGTCGATATGTGCTATTCACTGTCTGCTATAACTTCGTCCATAAGAATGAACTGAATTTATATTTTTGAGGCCATGATCGGATTATAGTATTGAACAAAAGAGTACCTTGGCTAGGCCTTTCTTTATACTATTTTCAATCTTTATTTGTAATTGCCTTCTACGTGATTTCGTGTTCTAACATTAATCATTTCTAAATCAATTCTGTTTATTTTTATTATTTATACACAAATAGCAATTGCTATACTGGTCTTAGTAGTTTGACCCTATTCACCACTTTGCTCGTTTAAGTGTTCTAGAGTAGGAATTTATTTTTGCTGGTTTGACATGTCATCAAATTTTGGTGCCGTTGCCATGGAACAGTGTTTACGTTTTTGTTTGTTTATGTTGCTAATCATTTTCTCTAGTTATTTGCATGTGGAATTGTATTTCTGCAAGTAATTTATTGTTTGATCCGGAGATAGAGAAGATTGTAAAACAACTTAGGAAAGCTACTAAACTACGCAAAAGACAAGCTTCTACTTCTGCGCAAGGCTTGCCTGACCAAACTGAGAACTTGCTTACCTTTGAGACTGAGTTATTAGAAGATTTTGAAGAAGCAGAGATAGTAAATCAGCAACCTATTCCACCTATGCAACCAGCCAGAAATCAAGCTTCTGCAACTCTAAGGGACGTGTTTGCACTGTAACATCCCGTTTCCAGAGAACGGGTCGGACCAAAGAAACGGGTTCAGATGTGGTAAATTACCACATCTCATGCT
>JANIIA010048211.1:0-11492 GCA_027478495.1 Erythroxylum alaternifolium
GAACAAATTGTCAAAAATATTTTTTTCAATATGCATCACATCTAAATTATGACGTATCAAATTAGTTTTCCAATATGACAAATCCCAAAAGATACTTCTTTTTCTCCAGTCAAAGTTTCTATTAATGCTTATATTAATTTTATCAGCTTCAAATTTTATAACTTTCAATAAGCCTAATTCCTCAATCTACTGCAATATCTCGTCACTAGCTTTGTGAGGGGGAGGAGGTGTTTTTATCATCCAATTCTTGATGAGTTTTTGTTTATTGTTCATAAATGGATGATATGGAGGAAGAAATTTTCTTTTGTTGTCAAACCAACATATTTTGCCTTCGTTTGGAAGATAAAACGCATCAGAATCATTACACAATAAGGGCAAGTCAATTTTCCTGCTGTGCTCCATCCAGACTGTTAGTAGTGTGCCCTAGCCCAATGGTCATATGTGACTTTTGTACTGACATTCTGACTTATTAATAATATATTATGAGGTATTCTATTATATATGCATTTATATTGTTTATGTAATGTGATTTACATTCCATGAATAGTATTAGGCTTATGTCATTAAGTATGGAACTTGATAGTAAAACCATAAGCATTATAATAATATTATTCTAAACTATCCCTGGTCGATCATTATTAGTGGAACAATAATGAATTAAGGTTAGTATGTGTTCTGATTGATGATCACATTTTACTGATCATGGATATGAGCTATCAAATCAGATACATAGATATATGTTAGAGAACATATATTAGACCGACCCACAGAGAGAACATTATATGGTTTCATGTCATTAGTGATTCTCAGTATAGTTTGACTTTAGTCCTTTAACCTGAAGTCATCATGGTTCCCTATATGAGGAATTCAGTGTTTTGACATTAGACTAGGTTATCTTTAACTGGGTAACAAGTAGTCTTATGTTGGACATTAAATGAATCATACGAAGGGATATAAATGATATAAATGGGATTTGTACCTCTCTTAAATGAGAGAGATATCATTTGGGCCTCTTAATAAATATGACTGAAGAAATGCATGGCCATGCGCAAATAAATTGATGAGGAGTCATCAATGTCATTTGTTATAGTCAGTCAACTTGGAAATCAAGAAACTATGATTAATCAAAGGTTGACATGTACCATGCCTTATGATTAATCTTGATATCGTGTTACAAAGGGACTGAGTTTGTAACCATGGTTGCAGGTTAAATAGGATTACCAATCCTCGTTTGATTTGGGTAGTCATAATGTCTTGCTAGAGGCAGCTTATGACTTATGAGCCTTGAAGTGTGATCAAGCTCATTGCCAATATCAAATGAGCCTACAAGGTCGCACATAAAGAGCGATGTGATTTGAGCTTATTCTCTTGGGCCTAATTTATTAGGCACTGAATAAATATATGTGGATATATTTATTAGGTCAGATTGAATTAAGTTTTCGGGCTTTTATTATATGAAATATAATATGGGCTTCCATAATTCTAATAGGTTTAGGATTATAATATTCTTATTCCTAATAGGAATAGGGATTAGGGTTTCTTTATAAATAGAGAACTTATGTCTCATTGGAAGACATACGAAAAAGCCTAGCCACCTAGACCTAACCGCTCGTTTTTTTCTGAGAGAGAAATTATGCAGCGCTCTAAAGTGTTTTAGAACGTGCTAGCACACATTAACTGCTGCCCGGATCATTCATCCTCGTGTGGATACTAGTAAAGGACGTTCGCGTGCTATAGCGTCTACAAATCTGAAAATAAATACCAATCCGCGTCAAGAGGTAATTTCGTACACGTTATGAAATTTCGGTTATACTTCTTGTTGTGTAGTTTCGGCTAACCAAGGCATAAGACACAAAGTCTTATAGTCCATTCCGCTACGTATTGTGAATTCCCGAGCCATAGGCGATCTAACATGACTGCAGTAGAACAATCTTCTACCTTTGATCAATCAGATCAATCATCAGATGCTCCAGAGTCAGAAGCTAATTCTGAGGTTTCTGCACCTACATCTGAAATCTCTGACATCACTGCAACAATTTTTGAGTCATCTAGTGGACTGGTCAACACAACCACTGATCCTTTATCCCAGTTAGCTGATCTATTAGAATTATCACAAGTTTTGATGACTATGTGCGAACGAACTAACGTTGATATTGAACCTGAGATAAGTGAAGCGAATTTCACAAGTACTGAACCTTTCAGACCTGCACCAGCACCACAAACTAAACCTGTGCAGCAAGCTGATGCACAGACCAAGCCATCTTCTGGTCTGTGATTTACGTTTGATGATATTCCACCAAAGAAATGGAGAGATCGGCTGCATGAATTTGGTGCATGGATAGATTTACAGATGAACAGACCTAATCATCACTTGCCAGATATTTTTTCTGAATTCACATCTCGTTTCACTGGTACTTTGAAAGAATGGTGGCAAAGTATTTCTGAGTATCAACGAGTGCAGTATATCCAAGTCATTACAGTCGGAGCTTTTCTTGGAGTTATTCATAAGGAATTCATTGGTGACTTTCAGCTGATTGATAAACAGATCCGTCAAGAGTATTTTGCTATGAAATGTTGCTCACTTGACAAGCGTGATATCGAGAAACATTACAAACGCATAACGGAGAAGTATTATCTTTTGAATGAATGGAATGATATTAATCTTCGATATACTTTTATCTCATTTCTTCCAAATCAATTGCAACCAGAGCTGTAAAGGACTATAACGTCTTTGCAAAGGGATATGGCCACAATATCTCTTGGAGAGATCTACCAACTTGCTCTTGCATCTCTTGATAAGTTGTGTGATCGACATGCCTTATTCAAGAAAATCCTTAAGGGTGGACCTCTGCTTAAGCAGGCTTGTAAGAAGCCTTATCTTTAGATCAAGTGCAAAGATTTAAAGAAATGTGTGTACTACCAAGAAGAAGAAGTACTACAAAGAAGCCTATCAGAAGAAGTTCCACAAGGAGAAATCAGGCTATAAGCCTCTGAAAAGAACCTATGGAAAAAAAGATTTATGTGGTTCTTTAAGAAATCCTCTCATTGACAGAAAACTTATCGATGTTTTCTCTGTGGACAATAAGGTTATTTTGCACATACTTATCCTCACAAGACGAAAAAGGATATCAAATTATTGGAGCATATGCAATCTGTCTTGCCTATTCATCCTTCCAATAATTTTGAAGATCTAATTGAGGAACAATCTCACGAGGATGAAGATACAAAGTTTGATGATTCTGTTACGACTATAGATGATCCACATGCTACAGCAGCAGACATGCATGAAATTGGATCGTACCCCAATTCTACGACCATAAGTCCAGATCCAACTCTTTCAACATGACAAATATGAAAGACCCATTAAAGCTATTAGGTTAATGGATATTAGATCTAGCCATGCGATCATGAAGCCCAACATTTTACCCTCTACAGCATGGACCTCACATAATCAGTCTTTTACAACTGTAGTTGGCAATACATTTATAATTAGTTACAAAAAGAAAGATCGATATTCTATTCTTTCCAGGATGTATAGTGTGGACTACAATACTTGGACATACACAGTTACCAGGCCCAGATGTTCTTATTGGCATGGATACATATAGTAAAGCCTCACCTTTATAGATCCTACCCACAGGCTTCAGGTATCGATCATTCTTCAATCTATACACTATTCTTAAGTCTCTGAAAGTCGCATATCCAGAAAAGCTGTCTGAAGCTTTAAAGTACATACCTGATGAGTGTGCTATGAAGCCCACAACTTCTTAATGGGCTTGTCAGTCAGAGCAACAATCCAGCAGAAAGAGATTAGTAGAATCTGGTTCAGATCGTGAATCACAGCTATTACTACATGTGTCAACTGATCCTTCAATAGCTTCTACTACAAGCTTATCTTATCTGCTTTTTCAACATCCACTTTGTCCTCCAAACATTTTCCTTTAAATACTCTTATCTTCATTGCCAAGGTATCCAATCTTCTTTAGTTTCTTTGCATCAATATAATCCTTTGTTTTGGCTTTGGAGTTGCCCAGATTCGCAAAAACCCAAAAAGAGTTTCCACCTCTATATCTTACTCCTCCTAAGAATATTACAGAGCTTTTCCCTCTTTTATGTAAAAGTTTGTTTTATTATCTGCATCTTATTCTTCTTTAGAATGACATTTTGCCAACTCCTAGTCATTTTGAAGTCTTTACTCCATACAAGTTAATGTATCATCTTTATGACACTCTGCATAATGCCATCTTATGGCACCTTTGGTCTTTGCCTTCCTTGTATGCTTGTTCAATTTCATTGTCACCACTTCAAGTCTATGGTCACCTTTCTGATCCAACTCAGTCAAAGTCACTTATGTGGACTTTCTTGAAATGGTTCCAACCTTTAGATAAATGGCGTATTGACATGTCACAAATCTTGACTCATCATCGACTGTGAGACACAGCTATCAATGATAGAAAGGCTTATGCCATCTGTATCATACATCGTCTCTACTGTATGAGTACTACTGGACATTTACGCACACTAAATCATATTTAGCGCTGGAGAACTACTACAAATTGTTCTACTAAAGCTACTCAACTTATGGATGAATTACATTATGAGCTAGACCAACTTGACCAGTTCTCAAACTCATCCCTTTCGGATATCTGCACATCTTTTGGACCATATTTTGGAGAAACCACTATGCTTGTCCCTATCATTCCTCTATCAACAAGTCAATAGGCATTAGTGACTTCTCCCAATAGCATTCATATTCTAGCTGGTGATGTTCCCTGTTCAACATTTCGTCACTCTACAGTTTCCAGCAGATCATCTAGTCCAAATCAAGAGCCCATCCAAGAACCAGAGCTGAGGACTTTCTCAATGGACTGCAACAAAAATTGGCCATATGATTGAACAACTTGATAATGACATGGCCTTAACAAATGATGATCATGACCTCACTTTACTCCTTCATACAATTTTGTAGTGTTTTCTTTGGAGTTTTTGATAAAGAAGAATCAGCATGACCCACAAGTACTATGCCAGGATTCCTTCTAATCAAGTTAGTAGTTACTTTTAGGAAATTAGATTCCTTTACTGTTTGCTTTTAGAAAAGTAGCTAGCTTTTGTTAAAGCAGTTTTGTTAAAGTGTAATCATTGTACTTTCCTTTTCTAAAGTAGTTATGAGTATGTTCTTATGTAGAATTACCTTTGTAACCCTTGCTTCGCTTATAAAAGAAAGGCTTTCCTTCCTTTGTAAGCAGGTCTCAATTAGTTTTGTTAATATGAATGTCAGTTTGAGTGTTCGTCTCTGAGTTCTCTCTTTCCTGAAAGCTGAGGGTTTGAGTGTTTGAGTGAATATTTACTACCCATTTTGATATAGAGATAAGTATGCTCTACACTCGCCTCTTTTGAGGATCTTATGTATCATAAAGTCTTGACAGTCAATGACTGCTTGTTTCCAAACAACTCCACTATATGAGATTAGAACTAACGGAGAAAGAAGGTAGATACTGAGGGGTAAGGTTGCTGAGAGTTAAGAGCGCGTTGAAGCTAGGAGGGCATGTTAGGGCTTTGTGTCTCAGCCATCATACCTGGAACTTACGTTTTGTCAGTAGTCTACAGATCGCCTTTAGAGTAGCGTATGATCTCCAGATCAGGTATTGTTTGATATGGTGTCATATGTCGAGGACATACTGTTACGTCGCTGACATATCCTTTCCCTGTGTGCCCTTCAGGGTCCCAGAGTGGTATCAGAGCCAGTGAGTTTTGCTACTACCCAGGTTAGTATCAGAGCCATTGAGTTTTGTTGCTACCCAGGGTGGTATTAGAGAACCTTCGTGTTCGTGCTCTTTATCCATTACGTCGTGAGTTCGAATCCTCAAATGTCAAAGGGATTTCGACAGTACATTGTGGGGCCTTTCGAGGTCCATATTTGGCACGGGTTTATATCTGTCCCTAAAAGATAAGGGGATAAGTGGATTTGGTGTCTATTATCTTCAACTCAAGTTTTAGGTAGCTCAATGGTATCAGAGCCACTAGGTGAGAGCCTAGGTATCCATTGCGTCGTAAGTTCGAATCCCCAAATGTCAAAGGGATTTCGATCATACGTTGTGGGACCTTTCAGGGCCCGCATTGGCGCGGGGGTATATCTGTCCCTGAAAGATAAGGGGATAAGTGGATTTGGTATTTTTTACCTTCAACTCGAGTTTTTGGTAGCTCAATGGTACCACTCTCAGACCCCGAAGGGCACACAGGGAAAGGATATGTCAGTGATGTACCAGTATGTCCTCGACATAGGACACCATCTCAAACAACACCTGATCTGGAGATCATACGCTACTCCAAAGGCAATCTGTAGACTACTGGCAAAACGTAAGTTCCAACTATGACGGCCTAGACAGAATGCCCTAACATGCCCTGATGGCTTCAACGGACTCTCAACTTTCAGCTTTCCTCTTAGGAACCTTACCCCTCAGTATCTACCTTCTTTCCCTTTAGTTCTAATCTCATACAGCGGAATTGTTTAGAAACAGGTAGTCCTTGATTATCAAGTCTTTCTGATACACAAGATCCTCAAAAGAGACGAGTGTAGAGCATACTTATCTCTATATCAAGATGGGTAGTAAACATTCACCCAAATACTCAAACCCTCAGCTTTCAGGAAAGAGAGAACTCATAGACGAACACTCAAATTGATATTCATATTATCAAAACTAATTGAGACTTTGGTGGAGACGTTAGTGGTGTACGTATCTGTACTGATTTTCTCCACTGTTGTGTTGGTTCAAAAGATGTATGAGAAGATGATGCTAGCTCAGGAACCTTTTCAAGCTTTGACTTAGATTTCGATTTTCTTGTCGACTTAGCTTCAGTTGCCTGTTTAGCTTGAGTTGTATAAGGATGTACGTACTTCCTAATCAAAGAATAATTGAACTTAAATACCTCTGAATAGTCAGCTTCCTCTGGATACTTCTGATACCTAGGAGAAGCATATACTGGTTGTGTATTTAGAAATTCTGATGAGCTTGAACTATATATGGTTCTAGACTGTGCAGATTGCATGTCATTTTCTATTTGCCGCACAATTCTTTGTATCTTCTCAATTTCTCTACATTTGTTGTCGAAGTCAGGACTCATATAATGTATGTCAATGTAGTGCCAAAGTTCAGCATCAAGTTGATTTATCTGAGCTTTGTAAGATTGATACATTTGCTGGATCTGCTTAGAGACTGCGTCAACTTTTTAATGAGTAGCTTGCATCTGGTGACTGATTTCCTGAAGCTTAGAATCAATCCTTCTTAGAACTCTGTTCTGTGCTACTGCATTCTGTGTTTGCCAGTTCAGAACTTCATCTGATGGATTTGACACAAGTGTTCCTTGTGAAGTTATTCCTGAGGCTCGCATATACGGGTTATAGACAACCCTCATTAATTCTTCAGTACTCCTGTGTAGTTGAGGAAAGTCATCCTCTTGTGATGGCAACGCCATATAGTACAGAATAGGAGCAGGAGTCATAACAGGAATGGTTGGCTTTGTGTAACAGCTATCAGACAATTGCAGTATCTTTCTCAAAGATCTAGGTCTGTACCCTTCAGTAGGTACAGATCTGTATCCTTCAGTAGATATAAGTAGAGATATGGTTCTGTATCCTTCAGTAGATACTCTTCTGCTTGGGCTTGAATTGTCTAGATCTGGCTTCTTCTCATCCTTCAGTAAATGAGATCTGTGGACTCCAGAGAAAGGGTCTGGATCTATATCACCCTTCAGTAGGTGATATTTATCGTGTTACCTTTTACATTTATCGTCCAGTTTGTCTCTATCTAGTTTGCCTAGTAGTGTTAAGCGTGTCTTATCCAACAAAGTTGAAATTTTAGTAGAGATTACCCATGTACTTGTAGAAAATCGTGTTTGTGAGTCTTCATTACCTTTGTTAAGTCCGTACAGTATTTCCTAATTCCACTTCGGATGCTCTTTACATGGTTGCTGATTGTTCCAATGATCAGACTACTATCATCCATATCCCGAAGCAATTGCTAACACAGGAGCTTGAAAAGTTGATGCTTACTGAATGAATCACCAACTACCAAAAGGTGTTCCCCGCGACTCATCGATACTCTTTCCATACGACAACTCCTCCGATTCTGAAGACCCTTAAAGCTGGAATTGTAAAGTCCATCTATTCAAGGCCTAGTGAAGATACGGCTAGCACTTCTGCCCCAGGAGGAGGTATATTTATGATTCAGCTCGTATTTTCACATAAAAAGGTAAATTTAGTCCTCCGATCCATTACTTCAAATCTAATGGAGATCCAGTTTACGTTAGCCATCATCGTGGACATTTTGTATGGGACGTTGACCTATCCATGTGCGAACCAGATTGTGAAGTCTGTCTTAATCCTGAGTCAGATAGTGACGATGATGATGATCGCTACAGAAGACGAAGGAAGAAGAAAAAGCCCAAATCTAGATGTAAGCCTTCGCAACAATATCATCCACTGAAGGATGATTCAAATCCTCCATCTGGAGGACTTCAATATCACCCACTAAGGGGTGATACAGATCCAGACTCTCTGTCTGGAGTTCACAGATCTCATTTATTGAAGGATGAGAAGAAGCCAAATCTAGACGATTTAAGCCCATACAGAAGAGTATCTACTGAAGGATACAAACCTGTATCTACTGAAAGATACAGATATGTACCTACTGAAGGGTGCAAATCTAGATCTCTGAGAGAGATGCTACAATCGTCTGATAGCTGTTACACAAAGCCAACTATTCCTGTTATGACTCTTACCCCTATTCTATGCTATATGGCATTGCCATCACGGGAGGATGACTTTCCTCAACTACACAGGAGTACTGATGAATCAACAAGGGTTATCTCTAACCTATATGTCCGAGCCACAGGAATCACTTCACAAGGAACACTTGTGTCAAATCTATCAGATGAAGTGTTGAATTGGCAAACACATAATGCAGTAGCACAAAACAAAGTTCTAAGAAGAATTGATTCTAAGCTTGAGGGAATCAGTCACCAGACACAAGCTACTCATCAAAAAGTTGACACAGTCTCTAAGCAGATCCAACAAATGTATCAATCATACAAAGCTCAGATCAATCAACTTGATGCTAAACTTCAGCGCCACATTGACATAAATTATATAGGTCCTGACTTCGACAAGAAATGCAAAGAAATTGAGAAGATACAAGGAATTATGCGACAAATGGAAGCTGACATGCAATCTACACAGTCTAGAACCATATACAGTTCGAGCTCAATAGATTTCCTAACTATCCGGCCAATATATGCTTCTCCTATGTATTAGAAGTACCCATAGGAATCTGACTATTCAAAGGTATTCAAGTTCAATTATCCTTTGATTAAGAAGTACATACATCCTCAGACAACTCAAGCTAAACAAGCAACTGAAACTAAGTCTACAAGTAAATCAAAATCTCAATCTAAGTCAAAGCCTGAAAGGGTTCCTGAGCCAGCATCATCTTCTCATATATCTTTTGAACCAACACAACAGTGGAAAACACCAGGTGGTGTATGTATATCGTCCCCAGTTCAACCAACATCTCCACCAAAGTCTTAGCCTTCTACATTTACTGGGAAGGGCAAAGTGCCCATAACAGAGTTCATTGCAACTCTTGAGACTATTACTGCAATAAAATAATCTTTTACCTCTGACCAATCAGATCACTCTTCAGACGCTTACTTTAGAGCTTCTGAACCATCTGACGTCATTGCAACAACTTTTGAGTCATCATCTGGACAGATGTCTAAACCGTCTACTGATTCTTCAGCACAGCTAGCTGATCTATCAGAGTTATCACAAGTTCTAATGACTATGTGTGAACTGATGTTGATATTGAACCTAAGATAAGTGAAGCAGAATCCACAGGTACTGAACCTTTCAGACCTGCGCCAGCACCACAAGCTGAGCTAGCTACACAGGCTACCACTAAACCATCTTCTAGTCTGTGGTTTACTTTTGACGATCCTCCACCAAAGAAATGGAGAGATCGACTGCATAAATTTGGTGTATGGATAGATTTACAGATGAACAGACCTTATCATCACTTACCAGATATTTTGTCTGAATTCACATCTCGTTTCACTAGTACTTTGCGAGAATGGCGGCAAAGTATTTCTAAGTATTAACGAACGCAGTACATCCAAGTCACTACAGCCGGAGCTATTCTTGGAGTTATTCATAAGGAATTCATTGGTGACTTTCAGCTGATTGACAAACAAATCCGTCAGGAGTATTTTGTTATGAAATGCAGTTCACTTGACAAGCGTGATATCCAGAAGCATTACAAAAGCATTACGGAGAGGTATTATTTTTTGAATGGAAGGAATGATGTTAATCTTCGCTATACTTTTATTTCATCCCTTCCAAATCAATTGCAACTAGAGATGCAAAAGACTATAACGTCTTTGCAAAGGGATATGGCCACAATATCTCTTGGAGAGATCTACCAACTTGCTCTTGCATCTCTTAATAAGTTATGTGACCAACATGCTTTATTCAAGAATATCCTTAAAGGTGGACCTCAGCTTAAGCAGGCTTGCAAGAAGCCTTATTTTCAGATCAAGTGCAAAGATCCAAAGAAATATGAGTGTAGTACCAGGAAGAAGAAAGAGTACTACAAGAAAGAAGCTTATCGGAAGAAGTTCCACAAGGAGAAATCAGGCTACAAGCCTCTGAGAAGAACCTATGGCAAAAAGAAAAGATTTATGAGGTTCTTTAAGAAGTAATCTCATCACAGAAAGCTGAACGATGTTTTCTCTATGGACAACAAGGTCATTTTGCATAATAGTGTTCTCACAAAACGAAGAAAGGTATCAAGTTATTGGAGCATAAGCAATCAGTCTTGCCTATCCTTCCAATAATATTGAAGATCTAATTGAGGAACAATCTCACGAGGACAAAGATACAAAGTTTGTTGTTTCTGTTATGACTACAGATGATGAATCATCAGATTATACATGCTACAACAGCAGACCTGTATGAAATTGGATCATGCACTAGTTCTATGACCATATGTCTAGATCTAACTCTTTCAATAGGACAAATATGATAGACCCATCAAAGCTATTGAGTTTATGGATACTGTATCCATTCGTACGATCATGAAGCCCAGTATTTTACCCTCTACAGTATGGACCTCACATTATCAGTCTTTTATAGCTACAGATGGAAAAACATTTACAATAGGGCGCATTACAAAGTGAAAGATCATTATTCGATTCTTTCTGGGATGTACAGTGTGGACTACAATACTTGGACATACACAGTTACCAGGCCTAGATGTTCTTATTGGCATGGATACATACAGTAAAGCCTCACCTTTACAGATCCTACCTACAGGCCTCAGGTATCGATCATTTTTCAGTCCATACACTGATGTTAAGACTCTGAATGTAACATCCCCTCACTTATGGGAAGGGCATTTTGGTCATTTTGGTAAATTGGAATGGGTTAGGAGTATTTTAAA
>JANIIA010048222.1:0-11491 GCA_027478495.1 Erythroxylum alaternifolium
CACCTAAACTACATCACATTTCTTTCTTTAACTACAAACACATCATTTATCCATCATTCAAGACATAACATGCCCATTTTAATCAAAACCTAATCTCATGCCATTTATTCACATCTTACCACAATTTATGCATGTAAACATCATTTAAGAACATAAAAGATACAATTACTTACCAATTTATGTTCCCACTTCTTCAATCTCTCAAGCTTCACAAATTTTTTTCTACCTTCTCTCTATCATCCACGGCATCACCATCATCAAGAGAGGGTGAGAGTTTAAGTTAGGGGTTTGGATGAACCAAATAGGAGAGAAGACAAGATGGAGGAGAGTGAAGAAGAAAAGATGAGCAAAAAATCCAAAGAAGAGCAAAAGAAGGAGGAGTTTCGGATGATGGAGAACAAAGATGTCTTTCAAACACAACAAACACTTTGATAAATGAAGAAGCAAAGAGAGTGTCGTGAGTGGGTAAATGAAAGAATGGTTTAATTATTGAAATAACTAAGATTGTGACACTTGTCACACTCTCATTGGCTCTCTTTAATTTCTTCCCAAATCAATTCCAATTTCTCTCCAATTTCCAATGGCTCAATTCCAAAAATTCCTAATTCCATGTGTCTAAGTTTCCAGTGCCATTGGTCAGTCAATTTCACTACCGGTAGACCCCTATTCGGTCACTCGACAATTTTTTGGGTCCGAAAATAATTCCGAAAAATTCCTATAATTCTCTAAAAATGTGAAAACCCCTATAACCCTCTCCAAATCAAGTTCTCATTCACACAAAGCACATTTTCTATAAAACACATTTATTCACACTTAAACCGGGATATGTCATGAATGCATGTACAATCATTTACATGTGCAAAAATTCACTATTTGCTACTTATGTGCATATATGCATGTATGAATAAAAACACTTTAAACAATCCTAACCCATTCCAAATTACCAAAATACCCTTCCCACAAGTGAGGGGATGTTACAATATGAATATGGCCTTAGCACAATATGTGTGAATTTATATGTTATAATTTGTAATATTTGTTTTTATTTATGTTTAGACCTTTTAGAAATTACATATTTTCATAATAAAATAAAGTTTCATATAGCCTCTTAGTTCTTAAAAGCCTATAACAAATTATGCATTTTCAAATAATAAGACCTTATGTTTGGTACTCAATTGTAAGTCCAAACTTAAAACAAACATCAAAACTTATTTTCTTTCTTATTTTATAATGTGATTATTTAAATGATTAATTTGAATGGCCTAAATGAAGGATTGAGAAAGAGGAAGGGAGAAAAGGGGGCTTTTATTAATATAATGACTTCAAAAATAACTAGGTAAAATAATAAAGCCTATTTAAAACAAAAAGGCTCAAGTCATATGAGCTCATAAAATACTTAAGAATCAATTGGGCCCAAGTCATATTTCCTTTCAAATCATCACCCCCAATCTTTTTTTTTTGGTAAACTAAAGACATCCTCAAACAACATTTTCATCAAACCATAAGTATAATTTTTTAAAAGATAATTAAAGAATTTCAACAAAAAATATCCAATAGTAACAATGTTTTCAACTCAAAAGATAAAGAAGGGTTAAGTACTAGGCTATTAAAGTTTCCATATGTTGATAATTCTAGGGCTCGTGATACTTATGAGGTCTTTAGTAATTGTAGCAACTTTGATTTTTGTAGCAATCTTTAAGTAGTGATTTTAAGTCTAGTCTCCTAACTTTTGTATAATCTCATGTTCCTTTCATACCATATGTAATCAACTAAGGCTCTAAGCACTAATCTAAACATCCTTTGGTCACTTTTAGTTTGGAATTATATATTGGTCCAATTGAAAATTTGGCAATAAAGATACAAGAGATTAGCAATGTGAGTCCACAAGATTAAGGAGAAACTGTAATTGAAAAACTGATGATCCAAATCTTCGTTATATTTTGGCATAGAGTACATTTCATGTCCACTATGGAGAACTTCAATGGATTTATGTATTCCATAAGATAAAAGAGTTAGATAGTTAAGATTAGAGTCTCATACTAGTTTACTTCAATGGTATCTTATATGACGCTCCAATTGGAATTCCTTGTATAAGGAATTTATGAACTTCATTGATTTATCTTGTATCTAATGGATCATATCATATCTAGCGGATTTGGAAATAAGAAGGAATCTTTTCTTAGATTTTCTTGAAGCCTCTAGTAAAATGTGCTAGCTAATGCCAATTATTGTCTTTTATGAACACTTGTACCTTTGTATTTATATGGATTATTTCTTTAGGTGTTTAGAAGTCCTTCAACTTATATAAGGTTCTCATAACGTACTAGTTATCATACTAAAAGAGTATATCTTTACCATCTCCTATTTTGTGCTTGATAAAATGATACACTAAGTCCCTATTGAGTAGCACTTATCTCAAGGTCTAATATGTCTTGGAGTTTAATTTGATAAACCAAGGCTTTCTCCTTTTAAGAAGTGGAAATGTTAACTAAAAGGCTTCTTTATCAGTTCCAGAGGAAGTCTATGAGAATTTTATTAATGGTTTTCATGATTCTTTTGGAAGATCCAAGTGTGAGCACGTATAAGGGTAGATAACTAGTTAGAGTCTTCCCACATATGAGAGAGCCTTATTGTACTAGTTGTTCAAGCTTCAATATATGGAGTGTATAAAGGGGGAGAAATATAAGTTTCTTTATAGCAATAAGGACCCTTAGATATTTGAAAGGACGCTAATGATGTTTAAGACCTTTAAAGATTGCTAAGAGAACTACATTGACATTGGAACTAATAGATAAAAGAAAGAGCCCTTGTTCAAGCTAAAAATCAGACCTAAAAAGGATTTAACTCAAAGGTTCAATTGAAATTAGAGTAGTCCCATAAAAGAATAGTAACTTGTCTATAAAATATAGGTTGAAGATGCCAAGATTATTGCACTTGTAATGAAATTTAAACCTTATTTATTTAGAAATAATTATCTTTACTAACATAGAGAAGATTTCCATACTGAGGGCAAATAAATAGGGTAATAAAAGATCGCCCTACCTTAGTCCTCTAACATCTTTAACGATTGTTGTTAGTTTAACATTCACAAATATTGAGAATGAAGCAAAAGAGATATACTTACTTTTCTAATTAATGAACTAAGTGGGGAATCCAATGACATAAATGGAGCTAAATGAATACTTCTAATTTCAGGAATCAAATGCCTTGTTGAACCTATCTTTAGCACATAGGTCTTAATTACTTTCTTAATATGGTATCTCTTAAAAAGCTCTTAAGCAATCAAAACGTTATCTCTAATGATCCTCCCATAAGCATAGGCACTTTGATAAGGACTTATGATCTTTGGCATCACTTTCTTAAGTTTATATGATAAAATTATTTAGACAAATTTATACATCACTTTTTTTACAAAAAACGATAAATATTATAAGTCACTAAGGCTAACAAAATCAAAATACAACAGAGTTGCATCATCATGTTAAGCCATTCCTACTATGGAGATGTACAAATGAATAAAAGATAGATATTTACAGAGTGATCATGGTATGTTATGGAGAAGTACAAATGAATACAAGGCACATTTATAGAATGTTATCTATGACACTCTTTAACTGACTAGTAGTTTATAGTTTCCAAGTTTGTTTAAAGTAGCTTTTGTCACCAAACTTGTCTTTGAATACATTGATGTGTAGCCTGATTTGTTGAGTGAGCTCCTTGTGAAAACTCTCCATATTTTTCTCTATATCCTAGAATATTCTTCTATTCCTTCTATCTAAAATAGCAGCCACAATAAAGGTTAAGATTGCACAAAAGCACCATTTTTTGGATTTATTTATAGGCCAAATTGCAGTACACCAGTCTGCAGTCATATTCCATCTAAATGGAGCATTGTGGATTTGAAACAAAGTAAGAAGTGAGATCTAGGTTGGTTTGGTGTATTCACAAAGTAAAAATAGGTGTTATATGCTCTCTTCAGTTTTTCCCACAATGAGCACCAATTGGGAATTTGCATATATTTAGAGATTTTGTCCACTATTTATAGCTTATTCTTCATAGCCATCTAGAGAATTGTTGAAGCTTGGGGATTATAATATTTAAACCATACTACTTTAGCCCATGGAGTAAAATCATAACTGCTAGTTACGAATTTTCGACAGGTTGAGTTTATGAATTTTCCTCTACTAGAGTGCTTCCATATAACATAATTATTCTCCTTGTCTATATGTGTGTACTTTATTTCCTATTTGATGTGTGCTAGTAGAGGGTAAATGTCAAAGACCTACTTGTTATAGACTGCATCAACATTGTATCCTTATTGTGAATCATTGCTTTTAAGGTGTTTATGGATGGTTGATTATGTAATGGACCAACTGATAAAAAGTTATCATACTAAAAACTGGTACTTTTTCCCATCACCAATCAGGTTAATCAATTCTAGCTTGGCTTTTCTTCTTGTTGCCAATATGTTCTTCATAATCTAAGAAGCTCCAAGGGGGTAGGTTGTAGTTCCAAATGTTCTTGGATCCAAGATAGTATCCATGCACTGATTTAGACCACAAGTATTACTTCTCATTGCATAATCTCCATAGCCTTTTAATCAACATTGTCGTATTCATAGTTTTTAGAGAACCAATTTTAATTACCCTTCATTCTTTGGTTTGTAAACCATCAAAAGCTTTCATGCAATAGGTTTATATTCATACAAGATAAAGGAATTATCAACTTTGGTAATAAGAGTAATATTAGTAATGCTCAATTAGATAATAAGTGACCACTACTAAAGTATCCTTTCAAAGTTGATAACCATACCATATGTTAGTTCCCATGTGCTTTAAAAGAATCTTGCATTGAAACCATCACGATTAAGGGCTTTATTAGTATAGAGATTGAACATTGTTTCTTTTATTTCTTATCTAATGGCATCCTTAGTAAATTCATTTTCAAAATTGTTGGGAAAGGTGTTAGCAAGGTAAGCTTTTAAATCTTTAGGTAAATAATTCACCTCTAATTCTTTTCTCAATAGCTTCTTGAAGTGCTCATATGCTAAATCCTTCAGTCCTTCTTATTCATTAATATTTATACCATTAGCATTATGTAATGAGATTATTTTATTCTTTTTAGCTTTTATCTTGAATGGAAATATAAAATAATTAGTATTCCTGTCTATACCACCTAACTAGAAGATTATTTATTTCTTCTTCAATTGGGAATAAAAGTCATCTATAGTAGTCATATATTGCCTTGAAGTTGAAGTTTTCAGAATTATGAAAGAAGGATCAACTACATTCAAAGCTAAGAGATCCTAAAATTGTTGAGGGAAGTGAAAGATGCATGTTTCTCTATATGTAAAGGATTTGAATTCTTTTTATGAATAAAGATAAGTTCTAACTTGATAGCCTTTAGCTTCTAGACATATATAAAGGCTTAAGATCTAACTACTTCAATGTTCAAGCCTTTAAGGACTACAAATTTAATTTTTAGATGTTTTAATAGAGCATTGAAGAATCTAAAAGGGGGGTTTTCCTTTTGTTCTAATAGAAGGATGGTTAAAAGTAAAATGATTGCAAATTGTGATAGAGCTAAGAGGAAAAATAGTCATCCAAATAGAGTTAACTGAGCAATGTTGAGTTTCTTTTGCAAAAACTAACTCCTAAATTTTCTATTATTCTAGGTAAAATAATTATCGATATATCTCAAGCCATCCAATTCAAGATCCGTAATGAGATTGGATAAATCTTCATTTACATGCTTCATCTTCTACTTAAGGCCATAAACCTCTCGAGAAGAGAGTGTGAAATTAAAATCCCTTGCTAGGATACTAAGTCAATCAAAAGTTTCCCTCTTTAGAATTTAATATTAATGGTATATATGACAATGCAATTAGGATTGAATAAGAAGAACCTTATAATAGATGTATTACTCTTTAAAGCTCTAGCTTTATAATTTAAAAAACCTAAGGATCAAAGGAGTTTATAATTTTCCTATTATAGAGAACCCCATGATTGCTAAAAGACATAAAATCTTCTGAAATTATTCATTTTTTATTTTGTTTCAACCAAACAAATAAAATAAGGCTTATTTAGAAAGAGGAAATCCTTAAGAGCCTATTGTTTATTGGGGTTATTAAGACTTTTTACATTCCATTTGACCATATTTGTTAAAGAAGAAATTTACTAGATATCTTCTTCCTTGATTTCCTCCTAGCTTTATTCTTTCGAGTACTTAGATCAATCTTACCATGTTTATTTATGTTAGTACAGATATCTACATTTCTCCTTTGCAGAAGAAATCATTGGGGCATTTTACAATTAGCTAGGAGATCTTATCTCCAAGTTTATTTCGTTTGCACTCTTTAAGCTTAAATTGTTACTTAGTAGTTCAAAATTGGTGCCTTTTTCCTCTTCTTTATGAGCAATTTCCACTTCATGCAGTTTATTTTTGTTTTTATTAACATAATTACTTCCTGCTACATGGTTGATTCCCCTATAGGATCAATTTTATTCATGTCCACTTCTAGTGTATTTGGAGGAGTGCTTTTAACATCTAGTTGCTTATATGGGAGTAATAGAGGCTAAGTTGAGGCAATGCTAATTTGAATTTCCTTCTTTAACTATTTAATGGTTAATGTGACCTTTTTTCCTTTAGGTTTTCAAACTTTCACTTGTTTCTTCTTCTTTGGTCTTCATAAATAAAATATGGGTTTGGAATCTTCTATCATATTTCCTTCCTCATCAAAATTCTTAATTATAATTGAATCAAGAAGTTATTTTTTAGTTCCAACTTGATGTAAACCTAAACATATTGTATTCTCTTGAGGTTTGCATTGTTCATCTAAACTCGATGGTCTTCCAAGGGAGCTTCTGATATAACTTAAGCTTTCTAAGAACCTATCTCTAGGGTGACTCTATAGAACTTTACACGTATTAGACTGGTCCTCATCCTTGCTTTACCTAAAGAAAGACTAGGTTTCTATTTTTTGAATGCCAGTGGCCTCCTCTGAATGTGCCGAGGTCCTAACTCTATCATCTTCTTAACTTAATCTTGAGAACTTGAAGACAAAGAAATTTTCTTTACCAATCAAAATAATTTCCAGTCTATACCTTATTTAGTTAGCGTTTGCCTATTGCAAAACTTGAGGAAAGATAGTTGTTTTTCTAGAAAATAAATCCCACAAAAGCTAGCTATCGTTTCTTTACACCTATGTTAAAGACCTCCTTAAAAGGTGTGACTAAATCTGCACTTTAGGTAGTTGGAACACATTGGAGCTTGCCAAAAGTAAATGGATCTCCAACCACCTTATTCTAGGCAACTCCAGTGTTTGGAGTCCTTTTATCAACTAGTACTTCATCTGAAACAATTATAGCTTCAACTAGTACTTCATCTGAAACAATTATAGCTTCAGCTAATTTTGACCATAATAGAGTAGAGGAAATCAAGGTTAGAGTCGAGATCAAGATTCAAGGAAGTAGAATGCTTATCGTCTATGGTAGTATGATATGGAACAAGATAAGAAGAAGAAGAAGAAGAAGGCATTTCCTCTAATGGTAAATAATTATCAAAGTGAGAGGTGTGAAAAAAGAATAAATAGGTTATAGGCCAAAAAAGAAAGAAAAAGATGGTTTGGGACTTTGGATAGGCAGAAGTAAAGAAAAAAAGTAAGAGAGTTAGAGAGAAGAGAGAGTATCTCCCATTAACCCATTATTATTTTCTATAATTACACTTCTTCACATTATACATCAAATTGAATTCCTATATCATTTTTAACTTGTAATGGATATTGATAATCAATTTCTCAAATTTATATGTAATAAAAAAACCAATGATTTATTGTCCACCAATTTATAAATACCAACAACAATTTGGTGGTTATCAGATGAATAACCTTCACTTTTATGAACTATACAAATTTTAAATCATTATAATCATTTTCATAAATGTTTTTTAAATTAGTAACAATTAGGAACATTAACATTTCAGTACTGGTTGGGGCCATCATCTGATCAGGCCAACCTATCCTCCTAATAATGTGACTTGAGTTTGGCCTTCAACATAATTAAATGTAGCTCATGTCGCCTGAGATCAAAATGATCAAGTTTTAAATGTCCTAAAGCTTAAACCATGTCTTATTCCAACATAACTTGATCCATAAAACAACTAAAGAAAATATTAGTTAGAGAAGAAAAGCTCGCTACCAACATAGAGCTCGCTAATAAATGGAAACAAAAATAAAATAGCAAAGGGAAAAAACAAAATTATATAGTTATTGCATGTTCAGATAAAAAGACGCAGAGCCTCTTAAAGAAGAAAAGGTTAGAACCATAAGACATAAGGAGAAGAATTGAAGAAGTAACAAAAGGGGTAAGAACTTTGGCTTGAATAGGAGTGAGAATAAGTAATAGAATGAGAACTTTGCTTCATCAAAGATGATGACAAGAAATAAGAAAATAGTCTAAGTAAAGAATATATATATTAAGCTTCATGGTAGTTTATGTTAGATTAATGTAAGGTGCATGTAATATATAATGAATTGATTCTAATTAAGAGGAACCCAGTATGATGGTTAATGGGTTTACAAGCCATAAGAATCAAATGGACCTAAGCCCTTTTCCCTCCCCTTTTACATTTTGTAGAAACAGTTTCAGGTTTAGTTAACTAAAACACTATAGAACGTTTCTAACCATAGTGAAACACAAGAAATGTAAGCTGACAGGAAGAGAGGGAATAAATTGTTGTCAAAAACTTCAACTATTATGGATTCAGGTTTGATTTACAGTGTTATTAATTAATCTATAAATGTCTTTCAATTGAAATCAGAGTAAGGTTATGGCCTTTTATTATTTGCTTGTTCCGAAATTGATTTTTGGTGTTAATGATGGTTTCATCATTTTTCCTGTGTTTTATTTTGTTTTTACTTTGGGATTGTTTAAATGTAGATTTCCTACGTTAGGTAATTGTGTGGAAATTGGATTCTGATTTTGTTCTTAACTTCTGATATATGTCTTGATGTTTTTGGCTTGAAAATATTCGCGTTTTCTGTTTCCATGCTTGTAAAAGACATATTTCTAGTTTAGAGTGAGAGTAAGACTGCAGAAGGAGAAACGAAAGTAAACCAAAGTTTCGTTGTTTTGACCATCAAGTGAGTAAATGGTGGATGTTATTATTGCTAGCTTAAGTTAAAATAGGATTCTGGAAAGGAATTGTAAGAAGAATCCATGAAAGATGATGTTAGAATAATTATAAAAAAAACCAAGGTTGCATGAGGAAGATGATGTGCATGCAACGCATGCGCCTTACATGTTGCATTATTTGTTTACTATCTTTGCACTAATTGTTTATTGTCTTTCAATGAAAAAGCAAAAGATTGGTGTCAAATCGCAAATTTATTTATTATAGCTTGACTTGTTATCTTTAATAGGAACAAAAAAAGTGTGCATGAGTTTGTACAAAAGTGAAAGAAAAGTCTAAGTTCATGGCCCACCATAAGATAGACTTTAGCTTTATAGTTGTAAAGAATGAATTATTTGGATTGAAAGTTTTGGAAAGTGATTTCATGAACATAGGCTATAATTGATTTCATGAACGTGGGTCATAATTCATAATTGATTTATTTTCTATTCATAATATAATCTTGAAAAATCAATGCCATATTATATGTGCTATTTGGTACTTTGAATATTTTAGATTATGCAATGTTTGAAATTAAAAATTCTTATTATATGTTAAAATGTTCCACATTACATAATGGTAATTCAGAATAGTTTGTTAGTCGCCAAAGTGATCAAACAAATTAAATTAAATTTTGTCATGTATGATAATTGTACAATTAAATGTTTATTGCATGAAAA
Source organism: Erythroxylum alaternifolium (assembly GCA_027478495.1). Taxonomy (NCBI): domain Eukaryota; kingdom Viridiplantae; phylum Streptophyta; class Magnoliopsida; order Malpighiales; family Erythroxylaceae; genus Erythroxylum; species Erythroxylum alaternifolium. The sequence goes on from JANIIA010048222.1 coordinate 9,849, forward strand.
GCTTGTTAGTCACCAAATGGCCTAGCTTGAAAATATTAAATATTTAATTATGAATGTTTCAATTGTTCATATTGATATGATGCTATTAAAATGACATAAAGGTTTAACTGAACAATTGAGATTATTAATTATAACGCTAGGAGGTCATCCAAAGGTGGACCATCACTTATAATTAATAACATTAAGGAGACCTATTGACCTACTTGGTGAATATGTTTGTATATCCAAAGATAACATGCATACTAGCTTAAGTATGAGTGATTGTCTATCAAAGTGTGCATATATATGTTAGCATCATCATGGATTGCGGATATGTGTTTAAGTATCACCCAAAGGTGGACTTAAATATATATATTAAAGTTTGTTATTGTTTGAATCTATTAATTATCCTCAAAGCATTAATGCATGTGTTATATGTTGTATTTGTAGCATCTACTAATTTGTTCGCTTTAGGAAATGGCTTGATCAAGTTCAATGGTCTGAATTATGCAGATTGGTCCGAACAAATCTAGTTCCAACTAGGTGTAGTGGATTTGAATTTGGCCATAGTTTCAGACCCAAGGCCCATAGCCATAACTGAGATTAGTTTTGAAGCTGACAAATCTTATTATGAGGCTTGGGAACGTTCTAACAAGCTGAGTTTGAATTTAATGTGAATGAAAATCACAGAAAATGTGAAGCCATCAATGCCTAAGACGGATAATGCAAAGGAGTTCATGTTGAAGCTTAAGGAATACTCTTAATCTGTTATAGCTGACAAGTCCATAGTAGGGACGTTAATGAGTGAGCTAATAACTAAGAAGTTTGACTGGTTACAGCCCATTCATGATCGTGTAACTCATATGTCAAACCTAGCTGCAAAGCTTCTATAGGTATGGATGTGAGTGAGTCCTTTCTAGTACAGTTCATTATCAACTCTTTTCTTCTGGAGTTTGGCTAATTCCAAGTGAATTATAACACCATTACAGAAAAATGGAACCTTCAAAAGATTAAGGCCATGTTGGTTTAGGAGAAAGGGAGATTGAAGAAAATGAACACTTTGTTCATCTCACATTTCATCTAGGAGCTACTAGCAACAAGAATAAACTAGGAAAGAAAGGCAAAGATAAGGACAAAGCTCTCAACAAAGTTAATGAGGGTCGAATCCATAAAGATAAAAGGTGTCATTTATGCAAGAAGCCTGGTCACTTCAAGAAGGATTGCCTTAAAAGAAAGGCTTAGTTCTAAAAGAAAGGTATATATTATGTCTCAGTATTTCTTGAATCAAATCTTATTGAAGTGCCTAATAATACCTAGTGGTTAGATTATGGTGCAACTACTCACTTGTCATATGTTAACCAGGGATTCCTTTCAATCCAAATCATAAACAAAACTAAAAAGTTCTTAAATATGGAGAACAAAATGAAGGCACAAATAGAGAGAATTTGGACATACATATTGATCTTGGACACTGGGTATTACCTGGATCTAGAAAGGTGTCTTTATGTTCCTAAATGTGCTAGGAATTTAGTTTCTGTTGCAAAGTTCGATGATGTAAGATTTCAATTTAAGATTGGAAACGGTGTTTTTTCATTGTATAAACACAAGTACTATTATGGTTCTGGTACTTTAATTGATTGTTTATATCATTTCAATCTTGATGT
>JANIIA010048232.1:0-11490 GCA_027478495.1 Erythroxylum alaternifolium
GTATACCTACAGCATACAAGTGAAGGATAGAGGTCGGGATCAGTTCGCGTCTGCATTGCATGTCCTTAATTTGTATTGAATTGTTTCTTCCGCACTTTCTGTATAAATTTGTATTCTGAAACAACTAAACTGGTTTTGTATTTGTAAAAAAGGGCCCAAATGGCTATTGAAATTTCTGATGATTGTATTGTGTTGATTGAAAATGGTTATGAAACAAAGTGGACCGATTTGGTTAAGGATTTCTGTACTTTATGTTTGTGGTTTAAAACAAAAGAAAAAATTTATACCGATTTCTTAGTGATTGAGTTCTCTAGCACACCACCCTCGCAGGGCACGAGCTTGGACATCACCCATCAATGTCAGGTTCGGGTCTTGTGGGATTGGGGTGCTACAAATAAGACCAGACATTATTAATCTAAACAAACTAGCACATGTTACACTGCTTGATTTGATCAAGTAGTGGATCTCACAAACTGTAAGTATGAGTTGTTTAAAGTTAACATGTGGATGCTTACTAAGAGTAGTAAGTACATCGGATGATCCGCTATGAGATTATCATATGGATGATCTATCGAATGTCAATGATTAATCTCATTATAGCAATATTGCAAATATCCTTAGGCTTGAGGTACTCAAGGATATCTTAGATACGAATCCTGTGCTTTGACATCATTCCCTGTTACCTCATGACGAGGTTGCTCTTAGGGTGGTTATTGGGTACAATTATTTGTATATGAAGGTAATTGGGTAGCTAACAAAGGATTCACCACTCCTGATAGAAAAAGATGATGCCCACAGCCTCATTTTAGGGTCATTACTCAGGAGTCTCTAGCTAGAGCAATTATGTGTCATGAAGAGAGTTTTCAATAACACATAAGAGTAATAGATCCTAGGACAAGAACTATCATCACTTGGACTATATGTGACGTAATCAGTCTAATGGGAGTTGACACATAGCCCATACTCTGAACTAAGTGGGGTATAGTATGGTGAAAGGATGAATTGCACGGTAATTTTCTACAGAAAGGTTTATAAGTTGGATAATTAACCATCGACGAGTTCGTGTGTTGATCCACTTATATTCTGAAAAATTGGCATCATGAAACCCTTCATGAAATGATTGAATTAAGAGTGAATTCAATTGCCAAAAATAATCAGGAACCTAAGGGTCACACGCATAAAAGATCAAATGAAAAACAAGTGTGTATGGCTTTATTTAAGCAGGCCACGATCATGGCTTATAGGCCATGAAGGCGAGACAGGCTACGATCATGACAGAGGCCACAAAATGATATATAAGTGAGTTCTTCACTTATGTACATGAGCTTCTTCCACTTTTTACACACACAAGTGATAACATAAAGGATCTAGAAGAGTTCTAGAGTGACAGTGAGGTGTTTTGAGTCGTCTTCTTGCAATTCATGAAATTATCGATTGAATCAAGGTGCATGCAACAAGGTTTTTGACCTATCTTCTATCATCTTGAGCATCTACTGAAACTCATCTAGTTTGGTGCTCAAAACACCCTTATACATTGTTTCTTCATCTTCTTTGCGTGTTCTTAGGTGATCAAGGAAGGATTTGGTGATTGCAATAACCCAAACAAGGAGAAGAAACAAGAAAGGAGGATATATAAAAGTTAAAAATGTTTTATATTTCATGTTCTTTACACATTCTTACATGTATGTATGATTATATGGTTTTCGAGTTGTCATGATGTCGGAATGTTAATTCTGACACTTCTTCTACATATGTATACATGTGATGCATACAACCATGGCTAACCCAAAAACCATGGCCCTGTAGACCATGATCGTGGGCCACGATTGTGAACCAAATCTTGTGCTTCTGTCACGATTATAGCCTGATATACCACGATCATAGGTTGTTATTTCGGCCCGAATGTCTTCAAAACTCCTCCATTCTTCGATGTTGACCCTGAAGCACTAGCAAATACATCAAGGTACCTCAAAAAGATAATATTTAAGCTGAAAGATTTGTCTTAACCCATAAAATACTTAAAACATAAATAATTAACCAACTAACATAATTCTAACCTAAACATATACTCAATGATTGAATTAACGGCTAAACTCATATCAAACTATGCCCTAAAACACGATGCAATTTACACTTATCAATATCCCTACACTTAAAACATTTGCTTATCCTCAAGCAAACAAAAGAACAAACAACACAAAATCATAAAGAACATAATGTGGTAATGAGACAATGGCTTTATCTTTAAGAAATAAATTTAACTTTAAACACAATCATTCAAGTTATTCTAAGCCAGTATTATGCAAAATCCATGTCTAGGAGCTCTTGACTAAATATACATATCAATCAAAACTTAAATGTTAAGTTTATTCACCCCTTTCAATTGTACACACATATTAATAATTATTTAGTCCTTTAAACTTTGTAACTAATCCTAAGTGTGTTTTCATGAAAAGTCAAGCTACTTACAAGTTTGGTAAGTTTTATTAGAAAACATTTTTTATTTACTTTTGTCTATATGGACCTAGTCTTTTTACATGGAGGAAAACATTGGTGATGAATGTCGATCTAGTTACTCGACTAAGTCATGTTTTTATTAAATTGCTTGGTTGGAATTTCATTATAGCCTTTTGACGCGGAGGCATACATTTATGATGCTTGTCGATCCAGTTATTCGGCTACATCTTGTTCTCAACTAGCTACTAGCTCTATTCGTAACCTGAAGGCCAGTAAAATAGTTATTTATTTAAAATTATCAAGCACTTTTTTTAATTAATTCCTACCTTGTTGTTTTAGCTACTTGTTTTCACGAAAAATACTAAGTTACTTAGTTGAAAGACCTAAAATTATGAATAAATGTGACAACTTATAGAGTGATAAACTAACACTAAATCCTAATTAACTTGCGTATTTTAGCCAAAGAATCCAGATCACTAATTTCATAAGTTAATGACTCTTCACAACCTAACAGATTATGTTTAAAATTAAATCAATTTCAATCCATCTAAGCCATCGATACATTAACACAATTCACAATATGCAACCTAATAAACTATCATACAATATGCAAAATTCACACTTAAAGCAAAACACACAACCCTCCCCACAATTGAACAACACATTATCCTCAATATGAGAAGGAGAAAAATAAACAAACATGGTGAGAAGTAACATAAAATAGAATACAAAAAATAAAGACTAATTTTAAAAGAAAAGGGACAAAGCCTCATGGTGATGGAGGCAGGGATGGTGTCAGAGGTGGTAGTTGGATGCCTGAGATTGTTGTGTTATCTTGGAATTACTTAAAGAGAGCGAGAGAATTAGTAATCCCAGATCAATTCAAATTACTAAAGTTTTATTTGAAATTAAAAACAACTCTAACTAAACCTAACAATTTCAATCAAACTACTGAACATGCTAATTTATGGTCATTAGCTTAACCTTACATCCATAGAGGTGTCTTAATTGTTCGAACAGAAGGAAATCACTTCCTTGTCCTTGGGAATCCCTCCTTCGAGATATAGATTGCAACAATGCCTATTTACCTTAAAAGTTTCCTTATTATCTTTTTCCGATTTGAGGGCTCCATGAGCAAAAACTTGAATTATCGTAAAAGGTCCACTCTATCGAGATTTTAACTATGTTGGAAATAAGCTCAACCTTGAATTATATAGTAGAACTATGTCTTTTACTTTAAATTCCTTTTGTTTAAGAAGAGAATCGTGCTATTTCTTTACTTTTTCCCTATAGAGTTTGGAATTTTCGTATGCTTGATAAAGAAATTCTTCAAGTTCATTTAATTGCAAAAGTCGCTTTTCACCTGCTTGCTTCCAATCAAAATTTAATGCTTTTATCACCTAGTATGCCCGACGTTCTAGTTTGATCGAGAAAGGACAAGCTTTTCCATATACAAACCTATAAGGAGTTGTTATGATAAGTGTTTTTTGAAATCAGTCCTATAAGCCCATAAGAGATCATCTAGCTTTATTGCCCAATCCTTCCTAGCGCTGTTCACTATCATTTCTAAATTTCATTCCAACTTCCATTTGGCCACTAGTCTATGGATGGTAAGGTGTAGTAGCATGATGGCGCACTCAATATCTTTGAAGAAGGCATCAAAAGATCTATTGTAGAAATGTGTACCTCCATCACTTATTATCGTACGTGACACTCCAAACTGATTAAATAGCCGTTTTATGAACTTTTGCACTGCCTTTCCATCATTGGTTGGAGATGCCAGTGCTTTAGCCCACGCGAGACATAATCCAACCCTACTAAAATGTACATGTTTCCTATTGAAGATGGGAAATGACCCATAAAGTCAATGCCCTATACATCAAAGACTTCCACTTCTAAAATGTTAGATAAAGGCATCTCATCTCTTTTGAAGATGTTACCTATTCTTTGGCATCGATCGCATTGTGCCACGAAAGTTTGAGCATCCTTGAACAATTGTGGCCAATAAAATCCACTCTCAAGTATTTAAGCTGTCATTTTGTTAGCTCCATAATGTCCAACATATTAACCTTTATGACATCGCTTTAAGATGTCCAATATTTTGTCCTCTGGAACACATCATCATATTAAATCCTCAGTGCTTGTTCTATATAAAATTGGCTCATCCCATAGATATCAGTTGCAATCATTTAGGAATCTCTTTCCTTGTTGGTAAGATAAATTAGAAGGAAGTTTACAAATGGCAACATAATTCGTGACATCAAAAGACCATGGTGTAGCCAAACTTTCAAGCAGTATCAAGGTTTCATTAGGGAAATTTTCATTAATATCTTTTCTTGGGTTGCATTCCCTTCCTTCTAGTCTGTATAAGAGGTATGCAATCACATTTTTGGTTCCCTTTTTATCTATCACTTCTAAATCAAATTCTTGTAAAATTAACACCTATGAAATGAACCTTAGTTTTGTATCCTTTTTGTTGAAAAGGTGTTTTAATGTCACGTGATAGGTGAATACGATTAAATTTGGTCCCTAAAAGTATGTTGAAGTTTATCACATACATACACTACTACAAATAAATCCTTCTCTGTGGTAGTGTAATTAAGTTGAGGTCCTGCAAGGGTCTTGCTGGCATAGTAGATCATATGCAACCTTTTATCTTTCTTTTAGCTTAATACACAACCTATAGCTTGGTCACTTGCATCGCACATAACCTCAAATGGAAGTGTTCAGTCTGGTGGTAATAGAATTGGTGTTGATGTTAATGCCTCCTTCAGTTTGTTGAAGGCAGACATACACTTGTCATCAAACAAGAAAGGCATATCTTTGACTAAAAGGTTTGTCAAAAGTCTTGCAATTTGTGAGAAGTCTTTGATAAATCTACTGTAAAATCCTGCATGACCTAAGAATCCTTGCATACCTTATACATTACTTGGCGGTGGAAGTTTCTCTATAACTTTTGTTTTTTCTCTGTCTACTTCAAATCCTTGGTATGAGATTTTATGCCTTAGTCCTATCCCCCTTTGCACTATAAAATGGAATTTCTCCCAATTCAGCATTAAGTGTGACTCTTCACATCTTTGAAGAACTATGTCCAAGTTGTTTAAACACATTTCAAAAGGGTCTCCAAAAATTGAAAATCACCCGTAAGCACCTGCATTATATCTTCAATCATATCGACAAAGATAGACATCATACATCTTTAAAATGTAACTGGTGCATAACACAGTCTAAAAGGCATCCGTCTGTATGCGAAGGTACCATAAGGGTAGGTAAATGTGCTCTTTTCTTGATCATCAGGGTAGATGAAGATCTAATTGTATCTTGAATATCCATCTAAGAAGCAATAAAACAAATGACCAACTACCCTTTCTATCATTTGGTCTATGACCAGAAGAGGAAAATGATCTTTCTTAGTCACTGAGTTGAGTTTGCAATAATCTATGCATACTCTCCATCTTGTGACTATTCTTATTGAAATTACTTTTCCACTCTCACTTTCTATTACCATTATTCCACTCTTTTTCGGTACACGTTGTGTTGGACTGACCTATTCACTATCAGAGATGGGATAAATTATCCCTACATCTAAGAGTTTGATTATTTCCTTCTTGACCACCTCCTTCATATTAGGTTCAACCTTCACTGGCACTCCCTCATCATTCTACATCCTTCCTTGAGGTTTATTCGATACATGCAAACATTTGGGCTTATACCTCCAATATCAGAAATCTACCATCCGATGGATTTCATTCGCTTTCTCACAATTGCTACCACCTTACTTTCTTATTTCTCATTCAATCGATTGGAGATGATTATCGGTAACATTTGACCTTCACCTAGAAAGGTATATCTAAGATATGTAGGTAAAGGTTTAAGTTCTAATGTGGGTGGTGTTTCTATGAATGGTGGTATGGGTGCTTTAGTTCAGACTAATTTATCTTGATCCGTTTGAACATTTGACTCCTCCATCTCATCATCTCCTTTAGACTCAAGTTTCTCATATCCATTATTTGTCTTTATTGCCACTGATTATACTTCTGCGATGCAACTCTTAACTTGTGCTTGCAAATTTTGATCTATAATTTCAACCTTTATACACGCGCTACATGCTGTTGGGTTCTTTAAAGCCTTATTCATATTAAATTTGATTTGATCTTCGCCTATTCAAAGTGCTAATTTCCCTTCGTGAACCTTAATTATGGCTTTCCCTATATTTATAAACTGTCAACCAAAGATTAGTGGACAATTTTTATCTTCTTCAAAATTGAGGTCTACAAAATCTACAGGAATAATGAACTTGTCCACTTGCATCAGAACATCTTGCACTATATCAAACAGTCTTTTGATAGATTGATCAGCCAACTAAATTAACATCGATGTTGGCTTGACCTCACCTACCCCTAACTTCCTAAATATTGATAAAGGCATAAGATTAATACTTGCTCCTAAGTTGCATAAGCACTTTGTGAATTCAAATTCACCAACCACGCAAGGTATTGTGAAACTCCCGAGATCCTTCAATTTAGGTGGCATTTGGCTGGTGACTATAGAACTGTAGGTCCCAGTTAGAGCTACTATCTGATTATTTTCCCAAGAACGCTTCTTTGATAATATGTCCTTAAAATTTTTTGCATATTTAGGCATATGTTCCAAAGCCTCTATAAATGAGAGATTTATCCATAATGCCTTTAATTGCTCAACGAATTTTACAAATTGTACATCCAGATTCTTCTTTCATAATTGTTGAGGAAAAGGAATCTTAGGTGGATATGGTGGAGGAGTGATATAAGGAGGGTATGCACTCATATTCACTTCTTTCTCCTTTTCTTGATTTCTCAACAAGAGGGAAGGGATCCTCTATTGTCTTTGTTGTAGTTCAAGTTCCTTCCCACTTTGAAGTGTAATAACCTTTAATTACTCCCTCAATTTGTTCCCGAAGTGCTAGGAAGAATTCCCATACTTTGCGTAGAGAAAACGTTTGACAATTGGTTTACTTGGACCTCTAGATTGTGGATTAAAGAGGCATTTTTCTTTATTACTTATTAGAATATGCCTTCTAGAATCTTTTATGCATCGTCTAAGGTTCAAAGCTTGTTTAAAATTTTGTCCTGCTTGGATTCCATTAAGCTTGCTTTATCTTGTTGGATACTTGGTTATCCTTGGGGTATGAATTATCCTCCAATATTGTTATCCCATAAGAAGTTAGTGTGATTCTTTCACCCAGGGTTGTATGTATTGGAGTAGGGATTGTTTCCCCCTCCTTGTCCATATTGAGCTCTATATAACTAACTTGATCTGGATTGTTATCCTTCATCAAGAAGCAGTCACCATATCATGGTTCATCTTTCCACATAGTAGACACTTTAGTTGCACAACTTTTATCAAAACTGAGGATGAAGCCTTCATGTTGTTGAGTTGTCGAGTTAAGTTGTCAATTTTTGTCTGCATCTTTGTCATTTGATCAACAACTATAACTCTCTTTTGTTCTCAGAAGGTAGTAGGTTGTCTGCTCTGCTCATTTGTCCACAGGTAGCTATTACTCACCATCTCCTCTATCTACCATCTTTCTCATCAATGATACTCCAAAATTTGCATCAATCTTGCCTCTCATATGTGGGCTTACTCCATTATATAATGTTTACAATAAAAACTCCTCAAGTAAGTTATGGTGTGGGCATTTTCGTTGCACGTCCTTGTATCGTTCCCATGCTTCATAGATCGATTCACTGTCACTTTGCTAGAAGTTGGTAATCTCCTTGATAATCTTCGTGGTCTTGGTAAGGGGAAAATACTTGTATAAATGCATGAACTAGTTGATCCCAAGTGGTGACATTGGCTGGGTTGAGAGAATGGTACCAGGCCTTTGCTCTATCTCTTAGGGTAAAAGGGAAAAAGCCTAATGTTTATCGTATCCTCTAACATCTAATGATACCGAAAGGTATCACAAATGTCAAGGAAGTTTACTATATGTGCATTGGGATCTTCATTCATTAGTCTATAGAATCGCACATTTTGTTGAAGCATGTTTAGGAGGGTTGGTTTAGTTTCAAAAGAGACTGCTTGTACGGGTGGCTTAGCTACTACTTGGTTAGCCGCAATGAACCCTAGTCTTATGAAATCCATAAGGGTTCTTTATTGACATCCTTGGTTCACTCTATGATCCAAATGAAATTCCTCATCCATTATTGCTTTTGCGATTTGTTCTTCTTCTTCATGCTGAGCTTTCCTAATTGATCATTTTAATTGGGTAATATCTAGCTCTAAGGTTTCAGCTACATGAATCAAACTTCTCCTAAATCTTGTTTTCATACAAAAACATGAATTCAAAAATAGAAAGAAAGAACAAAAACTAAAAACTAACTAAATTGCCTTAGATTAAAGAAATAAACTAATCGCCTCCCCAACAACGGCGCCAAAACCTTGATCGTAGTTTGGTTATGTGTAAGTTTTAATTATTAACCTTCGATAATCTATAAGTGCATGGTTTCTTAGCATAGTACCAAAGGTGTTGATCCCACAAGGAGGGAATTAATCTAATCTTAAAATCTAAGGCCAGAAACAAATAAAAAAATTTCAAGATGCAACGAAACTAAAGCGAGAATTTATTTCAATCACTTAAATTAAGAATCAAACACGAAAATACTAATTACTAAGAATTGCAACACACCCAAGAATAAACTGAAGGAAATTACTAATTGAGAGAAAGGGAATTTTACCTATCCTTAATGCTAACCTCACTGGTTATGAATTATCGGATTGTTGGCCCTAGACTATCCTAGGGTTGATTACTATTTCTCGAGTTATAACCATTAACCCTAAATCATAAACCCTAATCAGATTATGGAGGTTGCAATCGCTTAATTCATAACTTAACCAAAACCCTAATTAGTTTTGAAGTTCTGTAATAAAGTATCAGAAACTTGTACAAAATCTCTCTTCACAATATTTCTCAATCTGATTCAATTCTAGTTTCTATTAAATCACCTAACTATCGTTAGCCCAATTTAATCGTTTTTCATTCAATTCACCTTCTCAGTTGATCATCAAATTATACTATCGTAGAATCAAACCATAACAATATCCAATAAACACGTAAACATTCAGATTCTCATTAATTCAAGAATAAAATTTCGAAGGTGAGTTTAGAACATCCTCAACATTCTAGATCCTATCATAAACTATTCAATACAATTATAAAACTGAAAATAATAGGAAATACAATCTAAAATGAATGACGGGAGGCAGCGACATCGAAAACCTCCTAATTCAGGAAGTACTTCAAGTCAGCTTCTTCTCCTTTTCTCTCTTCCTTCTCCTATTCCTCTATCTCTTAACGATTTCTCTATAGGGTTTCTCAAGGTGGCTTATGAAAAAGCTCCGTCTTTACCTCTTTTGTTATTCTTTAAATATTCTCTTATGTTTTGGGTAACCTTACAGTTTTTTTGGGGTTCGAAAGCTCCAAAACATCCCTTAAAACTTAACGTTCTTGAGTGTTTGCGCATTTGCTAGACATAGACTTGTACTAACCTATAAAATACTTAAAACATATATAATTAACAAACTAACATAATTCTAACCTAAACACATACTCAATGATTGAATTAACGGCTAAACACATATCAAACTATGCCATAAAACATGATGCAATTTACACATATCACAAAAATTTTAGAACATCATATTTAAATCTTTTTTAATCTTCTCCAAGGAACTTTATCCACTTGATTTTTTGAAAAAGTTAGTTTGAATGATAAAATTTGATCTTCTTGATATTTAGTCTATCTATTATATAAAAATAATCATTAAGAATCAATTATTTAACTATCATCAAACAAATTCCATATTTGTGTTGTTACTATATAAATATCATAGTTAATTAATTTAGATCCCCTTGTTAGTTTGGAAAATTATTGAAAAAGCTCCTTAAAAGTCTTAAAATTATTGCTTGACCTCTTAAACTTCCATAATATTATCATTTTACATTCTATTGTCAATTCTTATTAAATTTTTAAATATAATTAAAGCCATTTTGTAATTCTGTCCTGTGTGGAGGCTTAATAGCCTAATCCTCCACTAGTTCACCCTAAGGCACAATGTCATCTTTAATATTCTTTAAGAAGAGATGACATGATATTATTCCTACCCCACTTAACCATTAAGTTGGATGACTCCATCTAAATCTTCTATTTGAAGAAAACTAATCCTTATCATCAACACAGTTTAAAGCTTAAAAGAAACCCTCCACTCTCTGTTATATTTGTAAATTTGATTTTCTGATAGATCATTTCGCATAAGTAAGAGCATTGGGAAATTAAAGAAATTGTATTACATTGGCATGCATGACATAAACATATACATACATGAATTGTAATTTGTACCCATTACAAGTTAGCTTATGCACTCAATTGACATGTCCCGGGGTATGAAAGATGTTAAGTGAAAATGATGTGAATTGAATTGTTATGTCTTAAATTTTGGTATGATTGGATTACAATTTGTAAATTGGAATTAATTGTTATTAATTGATAGATTGATGAATTAAAATGTACATTTGGACCAGGACATTTGTTGAGTGTAAGGATAATTTGATACATGAAAAATTAGGATGATTAAGCTTATAATTGAGTGACATTTGGCATAGTTAAATGAGTGACAATTGAACTAGTAATTAATTGAGAAATAGACCAATTATTATGTGACATGTGGACTAATTAATGGGTGACTAATGGCAGCATCTTAAGGAGATTAGTGGTAGCTTATTAAGTAGACATATGGGAGGCATGCCATGTAATAAATGTCTTGGTTTAATGTTGACACCTAGCATATTGATGAGGCAAATGCCAGAAGCAAAGTTTCTATTACTTCCTTCATTGTTCACCACCGAAACTGTATCCAACTTCTCTCTAAATTTTTTCTATGCCCTAACCAACTTGTTACACAAAATTCACATGTTAATTGTAACATCCCGGTCCCACCTAACGGGTCGGATCAGGGAAACGGGTCTATGAGAAGACCAATGAGAGAAGTAACGAC
>JANIIA010048303.1:0-11488 GCA_027478495.1 Erythroxylum alaternifolium
CTCATGTACAGCTCGAAATTTTCTAAGAAAAGTTTCAGGGTCCAACACCAGGGCATTTTGAAGCTGTTAACTCTCTAGCAGGTTCTGTCTTCGAATTTCTTAGGACAATAGCTCCAAGACTTAGTTCACCTAGTTGTTCACCTATTTTTCTCCTAAATTGTTACTATTTGTTTCTCAATTTTTGGACCAAGTGGGGGATTGTTGGTGTTATTGGTCCATAACTTGGATCCTACAGTTGTTAACGTTTATTTCTCCTTAACAGTTATAACGTTTTGCTATTATTATGCTACAACGTCCATTTCTCCTTTGCCAATGTATAAATTGTTTCTACTATAGAAATGCCCCTCATTTCTACTCTTTTACTCACTCCCACTATTACACATCTTCCCATTTTCTCTAAACAAGACATACATCTTTTTCCACACAAAAAATTTACATATATATCTTTTTATCTTGTCTGTTAGACTTTTGTATGTTTTTATTAATTTTTCGAGAAAGTTTCTACTTTGCCCTTTGGAGTGAATGGAAGTTGGTGGAGAAGACGTTAAACCTAGAGTTAGATCCCACTATCCTGCTACGCCGTGGAGGGGAATTTTTCAACTTAAGGAAATGATTTTCATGACACCTTGCATTTTAGATAAGTCGTTCTAATTTTACTTTATTGCTATTTTCGCTAACACTCCAATTATCTTCCTGCTGAATTGAATTGTTCTCGTCTCTCCACTGCCACCAATGTAGGGAACAGGGTTTTACGCACTTTGTTAAATGTTTTTATATTGATCTTGCAACAGTAACATATTATATAAAAACATGACAGGATTTTATGCACTTTGTTAAATGTTTTTATATTGATCTTGCAACAGCACAACGTGTTTTTATATAATATGTTACTGTTGCAAGATTTGAAACAAATTAAAGTCAAGGATTTTATGACTTCGTTAAATGTTTTTATATAATATGTTACCGTTGGAAGATTCGAGACATAAGTCAAATTTTTTAAATTTTTAGTTAACATATAAATCCTTAAAACTAAGTTAAGTTAAGTAAAAAAATTGTTTTAATAATTTGTGAATATTTGATATTTAAAAAGTTTATATAATTAAAAATAAATATATTAATAACCATTTATTCAAAATACAGTCCCTTATTCGATGTTCAAAGAAATTATAATTTCTTTTTTATAATTTTAATTTTCAAATATTAATTAGAACATTATTTTATCAATTAAAAAAAACTTCATGTCATCTACCCTTTTTGATTTAATCTACTGTGATATTTTAGCGTCCTTGTGCTATTATTATTATGGGAAGTTCAAAATATTTTGTAATTTTGTTGATAAATTTTCTCCATATGAATAGATATGTTTGATGTAAAAAAAACTATTTAAAAGATTTGGAGGGACATATTAGATTTGAAGGACTTTAGCTAATTATGCACAATTTTTTGGATCTACTAGACCTCCCACCAGCAGGGGTAGATCTTCATATCGTGGCAGTGGGGGTGGCAGAGGACATGGAGATCGTGGTCGTCTCTTCTGTCAACTTTGTCAAAAGCCAAATCATACTACCTTACAGTGCAATAAGCGTTTTGATCATAACTGGCAGGGTACTCAGTCTTCTTCACCTCCCTGGAGGTCACCACAATAGTACTCTTCCTACAAGCCTTCCCGTACGCATCAGTACAACACTCAATCAGCTCCTCCGCAAGCTTACATAGCTCCTCCGCTTACATGGCTCATCATCCTCAACATCCGTACTCTTCATCTACACCTTCATCTTATTCTACTTGGTTTGTGGACAGTGAAGCCACAAATCACATTACTCCAGACCATCAACACATCACAACTGGATCAGACTACACAGGAAAAGAACAACTAGCTGTTGGAAATGGTAAAATGCTACCTATAGTTCATATTGGATCCTCTATGCTTCATTTTCAACATACACCATTATCTCAACAATAGTTTACATGTTCCATCTATTACTAAAAATTTACTTAGCATCTCTCAACTAACCCATGACAATAATGTTGTTGAATTTTCTAATGAGGGTTGTGTATTAAAGGACAAGGATTCAGGGATGGTGCTAGTGCGGGGAGTTATGGAGAATGGCCTCTATCGTCTTAAATCCACCATACCACACTCTTCCTCAGCTACACAAACAGGTAAGCACTCTGCCTACTCTGCTGTCACCACCACAAATTGGCATGCTCACCTCGGCCACCCAACTTCTCATGTCTTATCTCTAGTTGCTAAAGTTATGAACATCAAATTTAATTCTACTGAGTTTTGTGATTCTTGTCAACTTGGCAAACACCATCAATTACCATTTTAGTCTAATGTTACTTCCGCACAAAAACCTCTTGAACTTATTTACTCTGACATTTGGGGTCCATCTCCTTATTTATCTACAGCAGGTTATCTCTATTATATCATATTTATAGATGCTTTCTCACGTTTCACTTTGTTTTATCCATTAAAACAAAAATCTAAAGCGTTATCTACATTTATAGCCTTTAAAACACAAGCAAAAAAATAATTACAGCACTCTATCAAAGCCATTCAAACTGATAATGGTGGCGAATAAAAAGTGTTTTTCCTTTCTTGCTCAACACGGCATTTCCACACGTTTTTCATGTCCTTACACTCACCAACAGAATGGTGTTCCTGAAAGAAAGCATCGACACATTACAGAAATGGGCTTAACTTTACTTGCTCATGCCAAAATGCCTTTATCATTTTGACTTGAGGCATTTTCTACTGCTACTTATCTCATTAACAATCTAATCAGCCCCATATTCAACAACATATCCCCATTTACCAAATTATACAACATTCCGTCCACCTATACTCATCTCAAACCATTTGGTTGTAGCTATTTTCCTTACTTATGTTACTATAATTCCAACAAATTCAATTTCCACACTGCCAAATGTATCTTCAATGGGTATAGTAACCTATATAAAGGCTATAACTGTCTGGCTGCCAATGGTTTTGTTTACATCTCCCGCCATGTCATTTTCAATGAATCAGAATTTCCCTACCCTACCCTATTCCCAACTAAACCCCAACCCGTGACCAAATCCCCATCTAGTTTGCCCATTTCTACTCTTACTAATAATTTTCCTATAATGCAGGTTCAACCTCCTTCTCCTTCGCATTAGCAGCATTTTCTGCATCCTAGTTCGCATACTCACTCTCATCAGGTAAGTTCTGCTTCTCCTATTGCCTCTTTCTCACCTTCCTTACACTCACCTCATCATAACCCACCACTTGCCACAAGCACTCAACCACAACTCACCAACACTCATCCCATGCAAACACGAGCCAAAAGCGGGATTCACAAACCTAAAACATGCACCGCATGTCTCATTCATCCGTCCCATATAGACCCACCTTCTGTTAACCAAGCATTAAAGGATCCCATATGGTGCAAAGCCATGAAGATGAAATACATGCACTGCACCAAAATCAAACCTGGTCTCTTGTTCCCCATGAATCTAACATGAATGTCCTAGTCACTAAATGGGTGTTTTAGGTCAATTACAACCTTGATGGGTCTATTACTAAACATAAATCCCGATTAGTGGCTAAGGGCTTCAATCAAAATCCGGGTGTGGATTTCAATGAGACTTATAGCCCTGTTGTGAAATCCTCCACTATCAAAGTCATTCTATCTATTGCTATTTCTTTCAATTGGGACATTCAACAGGTTGATGTCAACAATGCCTTCCTCAATGGGGCACTACAAGAACAGGTTTTCATCACACAATTGCAAGGCTTTGAAAGCCCTCAGCATCCCTCCTATGTTTGTAAGCTATCTAAGGCTCTCTATGGACTGAAACAGGCTCCTAGAGCCTGGTTTCACACTTTAAAGCTAGCCCTCACTGCTTGGGGCTTCAAGACATCCAAGTTTGATACTTCATTATTTTATCTTCATCAAAACCATCTATCTATTTTTCTACTTGTGTACGTTGATGATATTCTTGTCACAAGCAATAATCCTCAAGCTATTCAGTCTATCATACAGAAACTACACAGACAATTTTCCCTAAAATCCCTGGGCTCATTACACTATTTTCTGGGTTTTGAAGTGCACAGATCAGTTCATGGCTTGTATTTATCTCAAAAGAAATATGTTGAGGATTTACTTACCAAGGCCAACATGAGCAACTCCAAGCCATGCGCCACACCCATCTCTTCAGCCAACAAGCTTTCGAGGTTTGATGGTGAACCTTTCGCTGATCCTTTTCTATATCGGAGTTTACTTGGTGGACTCCAGTATCTATGTCACACCTGTCCTGACTTATGTTATGCTGTCAATAAACTGAGTCAGTTTCAAGCTCACCCTCTCACAACTCACCGGACTGCTTTGAAATGAATTCTTCGATACTTACGTGGTAGTACTGCCAAGGGTCTGTTGTTTCGACCTTCCTCCTTGCCTCTTCAGATCGACGCCTATAGTGACTCCGATTGGGCAAGCTCCGTCGATGATCGAAAACCCACATCTGGTGGGTGTGTTTTCCTAGGGGGTAATTTGGTTTATTGGAGCTCCAAAAAGTAGCAAGTTGTGGCGCAATCCAGCACAGAGGCAGAATATAAGGTGCTTTCTCAATTGACATCTGAACTCATCTAGTTATCCTCCTTTCTTCGCGAAATCAGCATGCCTCCATCACATCGTCCTGTTTTGTGGTGTGACAATAACGGTGCTCGAGCCCAAGCTCAAAATCCCGTCTTCCATGCATGCACCAAGCATATCGAAGTCGATGTCCACTTCTTAAGGGACAAGGTCGCTGATGGCTATGTTGAACTCAAATACACAGCTTCCTCTGACCAAATCGTAGACATCTTTACGAAACCAATATCAGCGTCAAGACACAACACTATCTGCTTCAATCTCAAACTTCATTCTCCAGAAGTTTTGACTTTGAGAGGGCCTGTTGAAGATATTGGTATTGTGGATCAGATAAAATCAACCATAAAGAATCAGCCCATGAGGCATACGAGCCCAAATGGGTAATGTTCTAAAAGCAATAATAATAGATCTATAATAGAAGAATAATACACCCGTCATTTGCTTGGTTGTACATACAAACAAAATAGGTTGATATCAGGTATCTGTATATAAACACCTCATGTACAGTACTAAGATTGATTTTCGATAATAGTAAAATTTCTTCTTCTTTTACACATATAACGTTAACGTAAAATTACAATTTACATAATTCTTTCAAATATTAATTTTAACAATTATATGGATAAAATATATATTTTTAAAATAAACTTTGAATTGAGAAATTCAATATTTAAAATTTTAAAAACTTAATCAAAATTTAAAATTATTCATTATGTATAATTAACTAAAAATTATGCTAAAGTTACAAAGAATATAGTAATATTATATAATTATATGTTAACCTCAGAAGTATTAGTGACGCAGTATTTCGTTTATGTGTATGCGTCATTAAATCGTCAAGGTAAAGTTTCAATGTAGATGCAAAATTTCCAAAGGTATGTCTAGGTCATAGAGGGCTCGAAGAGAACAGAAAAATGTGTAATAAAAACACTTGGGATGTTGGTGGGCGTTGGTTGGCTGGCCGAGCAGCTGCTGACGGAAATGAATTTGAACAAATGCCACGAGCCCAAGACTGTCGTGCTGATTGGTACCGTTTTGGACTTTCTAGAGTGCTGAGTCATTGTTTGTTTTTGACCGTCGGAAAAGAGACCATGGTGAAGCCTAATTGACCTTGACGGATTTTTTCTAAAAAAAATCAAGTGATTTAAATTGTTTGTATTTCAAATTAATGCAAAAATTTAAACTTAATTAAAAATTAAATAATTCAAATTAAATTTAATCAAGTCGAAACAAAATTATCAAACTTATTTATATTTATCGTTAATAAATTTAATAATATTTTTAAGGGAATAATAAGTTAAAATTGCCCAAAAATTTTGACTTAAAATTTAAGTTTGTCCCTTAATTTTGACTCGTTAAACAATTTTTTATTTATAAGTTATTGTATAATAGGCTGGTTTCCAAAAAGTCCTTAATCACTTAGGCTATGTTTGGTTGGACGTAAGGTTTTTAATAGAATATAATGAAATGTAAATAAGCTTAATATTAAGAAATTGTTGTTTGCGAGGAATAGAAGGATTCATAATATAATATAGTGAAATGTTGTTTGGACAAAGGATTTATAATGTAATATAGTGTAAAATTATTTATCATTTTACATTCTATTCTTCCTCTTCCGTCTCATTCTATTATATTTCATTATAAAATCTCCTCTCAAATGATGAAATAATATTACATTACATTTTATTTTATTAATAAACTCCCAGCTAAATAAAGCCTTAATAAAAGATTCTATATGTTGAGGAAATTTTTTGAAAATTATTTAGATTATTAGTGCGAATAATTGATAAATTGGGATAAGTTAACATTACAAAATAATAACATTAAAATACTATCGAAAATAACATTTTTACTAATTATAAGTAAAGACTACATACTATTGGACTTCTTTAGATTGTTCGTCTTGACATGATTTCTACTGAAATATTGTTGTTGTTATTGTAGTAACGTCCGAATGAGAATGTTATCAAGATACAAAGTATGAGAAAGTTTAGAAATACACATTCTTACTTAAAAATTGTTTTTGGAAAAAAGTTAATATTAATTAAATTGAAGTCTGTAACTTAAATTTAAATTTATCAATTTATTAAATAATTTAATTGGTAAACTGTGGCATGCTTAAAATCTTATTTAGGGAATAATAACTGTGGGTTAATAATATTCATTACTTGCACTGGAGAGTAAATTACCATTGGACTTTGTTTGAGCTGTCACTTTCACTTATGAAGTCAGTTCATCATTTAATTTTTGCGGTTGGTACTAAGAAACGAAAGACTATCGACCTTTAAATGATCATTGAACACGTTTTATGGAAAGTGAAGGACGCTACCAACTTGGATGATAGAAGCCCAAGCTTCCCTTATTGGCTCAGTGCTCCTATTTTCAAACTCCATCCTTGATTGGATTAGGATGGTTAAACGGGAATAGTTTCGGGTCTAAAGTCACCGAATTGAAGGATCATATTTGTAAATTGTTCAATTCCTACCACAAATTAGTGTTGTTTTGATTTTGATCTTTTACAAATTTTAAATTAAAATACTATATAGTACATTATTAAACTCAACGTTTACAACAAAATATAGAACATATCTTCACGTTTTGAATTTTAAAATTGAATCTCGACAATTTCAAAACATTCAAAACAGATCTTAATTAAATAAAAAATTTAACAAAATTAATTTTCTATCAATTTAAATTTCACGTTAATATTATTTTTTATTTTTAAATAAATAGCAAGTCACATAGTTACATAACAAGTAAAACTCACCGTCCGAAATGTATAATAGTGAATCTTAATTTCAGGTGACAAATGAGAACTACTGTTTGATGTATAATAGTGAATCTTAATCTCAGGTGACAAATGAGAACTACTGTTTAAATAGTCAGACCACTCCTTAATTAATTAAAATAATTACATGTCAACAAAATTTATTTTTATTTAAAATATAAAAATAATAATATATTAACATTAATTAACATAACATTTAATTAATAGTAAATTAACTCTATCAAATTTTCATTTTTTAAATTCTGTTTTAAAAATATCAATATTTAATTTGAACACTTCAAAATATTCAGATTTAACCTATATTCAATCATAAATATTAAAATTCAAGATACACTTTTAACCAATGTTTTAAAAACCGAACCTGCCGGTCCGACCAAAAAATTTTCGAACCGGCCAGTGGTCCGATTCGGTTACAACTAAAAACCTTTATATATTAAAACATGTTGGTTTGTGTCGAACCGGGTTAACCATTTATGTACAAAACATAAGACATTGTTTATTGTTCATTACTTCATTTCATCAAAGGTTTTAGGCTTCTTCTTCTCTCTAGGAGCTTCTCTTCGATCTTGTCTTCTCCATCTTTAACCGCCTCCATGGAAGAAGAAATTAAGCTCCTCTCACAAGTAGCTTATGTTGGTTTACTTCCTAATCTCCATTTAAGCTATCGTCTCAGTTATTAATCATCAACAACAACCGAGTATAGATGGCCAAAGTGAAGTGGCTAGAGTTTCTGAGACCTTCAAGCCTAGTGTGGGAAGGAGCAGTAGAGAGGAGGAGGAGCTAACATGAGAGTAGATCTGGGAGTGACAACCTAGACGGAGCTTCTGGTGATGATGAAGATGTCGCCGACAATCCTCCAAGAAAGAAGCGACATCATTAACACACTCTCCAAGAAATCCAGGAGCTTGAAGCGTAGGTTTTATGATATTCCAACAAGATTATACAGACTAGTTTAGTTCGTATGATTTTTCTCAGCAAGTCTTTCTCTTTTTTGTTTTTTCTTTTGTCAACACTCAACAGTATGTTCAAGGAGTGTCCTCATCCTAATGAGAAACAAAGATTGGAGCTCAGTGGTGCTTCGGTTTTGGCAACTTTTAGACCAGTGGTGCTTCGCTTTTGGTCCACGCAATCCTATACCTTGCTCTCATTTGCGTCTTCTTGCTTGCTATTTGAGTTCACCTCTACCTTGGTTAATGATAAGACCGAAGAGTAATTCTGTTACTTGTAAACATTAATTTTTTGGGGGGTCTTTACTGATTTATTTCAATTTGTTATGTAGATAAGGAGATTATGATAAGGTAGTTGAATCATAAGCTTTCATTCTGGTTTATAATTCTTGATTAATTAGTTTCCTGTAACACTTATAATTCTATTTCATTTTAGATTTTGATAGTTGTGTAACTTGTGTTATATATACCCGATGAAGTATTGAATTTATTGAGAAGTATTTAATTTTTTCGTACACTATTTTGGGCTGCTTTCCTCCGAAACTTAAATCAGTGAGAGCTTTTCTTAAGTGAGTACCATTCTGCTATGTTTCTACTCTTGGTTTGTTTCTATTATGGTATTTGTTTATGTAATGGTATTTGTTTCTGCTATGGATTTGTCTTCTGGGGGTGATTTATTTTGTTTAGCGTTCAGCTTTTGATTTGTTTCTTTGATTCAATTCTTTCAGTGCTTTTTGGAGCTTTGAGACTCATCATGTAGGTTCTAGCTAGTAACGGTGAAATCTTTTATTGCATTTGGGCTTTGTAGCAGAAATTGATTTAACTTTTATTTGTTGTTTGAGGTTCTTTTCGGCATTTATAACAATTATATGTACTGTTATTTGGATGTGGCTTATGTCCTTCCAGTTCCAGAATTTCCAGTCTTTGAGATATATGGTATGCATTTAGTTTGCTGATATCTTTTATTAGCATTTGATGTAATGAAGGCATTTGTAATTAATCTTTTGTGCATTTTCACTGGCTGCAACTCTTCTTGACTATACATTGCCTATGCTGCGCTTGTAAGTATTCATAATATGCCAATGAAATCAATCAAAATCAAGAGAAAGTGTTGATAAACATCTTCATAGGATTGTATAGTCATGTTGATTGTATTTAATAATTGTTTAAGACATGGCAAAGTTTAAGAAGGACATTGATCTGAAGTGGATATTTCCAAGTGCATAGCTTACGCTGGATTGAGACATGGAAAAGGAGTATTGTGTTTATGCTTCGGTCCATCCTTTCTATTTTCTTTTGATAAACATTGACCAAGTTTTGCAACACTTAGACATTTGTTCCTGGATACATATTATGTTTTTTTGGGTTGGACCACATTTCTCAAATTTGTGAAGGCATAGCCTTGGTAACCTCTGGCCTTGCTAGCTACTTTCTCCTCTAAATGATTTTATTAAGCATTATAAGTACAAAATACAATTTCCACATTCTTTTATATCTCAATTCCATCTTCTCTATCTTCTACTGCTAATCAACTCAATTTCATTTACCACTTCCCTGTCAACAAGTATGTTATACTTTCTCAATATCATATTACAAACAAGTGCTTCTCATGTTAGCCTTATGGTTTAAAGAGAGCAAATAAGTATATTAGTTATTCATAAAACCTACCTGCAGGAATTTTGTTACTTTAAAAAATTCTAAAACACTTGTTAAATTGACATAAATATTGAACACCAACTGAAGAATTTCTATTAGTTGAAGAGTCAGAGAATGCCTCAAATCTTGTATGCTAAATTTTTTGGTGTAATTAATAACTTAAACTCAGGGTGTATTTTTGTTAGTCAAGGGAATTAATAGTTGGTGTCTACTCAAAATGGAATTTTTAATTTTAGAATTTGATCAAAATTACAATTTCAAGTATTAGAATTGCAACAAATATATGGTATCAACCCAATTATGCATTAAATCTATGGAGCAAAGTTTAATAAGTAACATATGTTAGTCTTTTTTAATCCATTCTGCTGCTGTTGGTCTTCTTTATTACAGTTGATAAATGATAATTATTTAAGTTGTATACTTTTTCCCTGAAAATAGTATACCCAATTATTTTTTTTACTTTTTAGGTTAAATCATAATGGAAAATATGAAATCATCCTCTATTCATGATAAGTCCGATCCAGCATGGAATTATTTTGTTCCTCTCAAACATCTAATAGGAATATCCAATATAACTGTATGTTTTGCGGTAAAATATTTAAAGGGGGATGAATTTTTAAAATGAAATAACATCTTGTTGCTATTAAGGGTAATATTGCTCCTTGCAAAAAAGTGCCACTTGATGTGCATGATATGATTGGAAAATATTTGCAACAACAAGTAAAAAAGAAAAAGGAAAATAAAGAGGCTCATGATATATCTTTTGGAAATGATGAAACACCACAAGCATTAGATAAAGGAAAAAAAAAGCTACTATTGACATAAATTCTTATTTTTCTCCAAGAATTACTCCTGGTTCTCAACCCAATATAAAAAGTCTTATAGTTGACAAGGATGTTGTTTTGCGATATAAAAGAGCATGGGCTAGATGGTTTTATCATTCATGTATTCCTTTAAATGTTTTAAATTTACCATATTTTCAAGTGATGCTACAACAGTAATAGGTCCAGGATTTAAGATGCCATCTTATTATGAGCTACGTGTGCCTTTGCTTCAAGATTTAAAAAAGAAATATCAGTTAATTGTGGATGCATATAAATCTAGTTGGGAATCAACATGATGTACTATTATGGCAGATGGATGGACTTATCAAAGACAAAGAACTTTGATTAATTTCTTGGTTTATTGTAATATTGGAACAACTTTTATCAAGTATGTTGATGTTTATGACATGGTAAAAAGTGCTAATGCTTTATCTGAACTATTCTTTGAAATTGTGGAGTGGGTTGGACTAAAGAATGTTGTGCATTTTGTTACAGATAATGCAGCTAATTATGTATCAGCTGGGTACTTATTAAAATCAAAGTATGGGCATATTTATTGGTTTCCATGTGCTGCTCATTGTATAAATCTTATTTTAAAAGATATTGGTGGTATGGATCATATTTCTAGTCTTGCTTCAC
>JANIIA010048324.1:0-11487 GCA_027478495.1 Erythroxylum alaternifolium
AAAATCTTGTGATTTTCAGTTACAGCTTTTATTATTTAATTGTATGTGATGCCATGTGGAGTATTGTAGAGATTGCATGTAGCGCTCCCTTATCTTAGGATATGTGTCGGAATAACCTACGGGCGTCCCGATGCGTACCCTAGGGTAATGGGGTGTTACAATGTGTGATGCAAGCAATCATACCATTGGCTGCATCCTTGGCAAGCGAAAGGAAAAGAGGCTACACGCCATCTACTATAAAAGCAAGACTTTGATGGGAGCATAACTAAATTACATAATTACAAAAAAGGAGTTGCTTGCGGTGGTATTTGCATGTGAGAAATTTTGTTATTGTCTTTTAGGCTCATACGTTCCTATTTTTACAGATCATATAGTATTGCGATATCTCTTTGCTTAGAAGGATGCCAAGGTTAGGCAAATTCGGTGGGTACTTCTCCTCTAAATATTCAACATTGAGAATCACGACAAGAAGGCAGCAGAAAATGTTATAGCGGACCACCTATCACGATTTGAAGGGGGCACCATAAAGAAGAAAAGGAAATCGAGGAGAGCTTTCCTGATAAGGCTTTAATGATGGTATTGCATACTACCTCTCAGGTGATATTCTTCCTTTTGTTCTCTCATATCAACAAACGAAGCGTTTCTTATTCCAGTGTTCTCATTATATTTGGGATTAACCTGTGTTATATAAAATTTGTGCTGATAATGTGATTCGCAGGTGTGTTCTTAAAGATGAAAAGCCTGATGCTTTGGATCAATGTCATAGTTCAGTGTATGCAGCACACTATGGAGCGAACAAGACGGCAGCTCATATCTTAGAATGTGGGTTCTATTGGCTAAGTTTGTTCAAGGATGCCCAAAACTTTATACTACAGTGTGATAGATGCTAAAGAGTGGGTAACATATCAAAACGGGATGACATGCCACTTTCAAACATCATGGAAGTGAAAATATTTGAAGTGTGGGGCTTGGATTTTACAAAACTATTCTCATCCTCCTTAGGTAACACATATATACTGGTTAGAGTTGATTATGTTTCTAAGTGCGTTGAAGTTGTAGTTACTCCAACCAATGATGGCAAAGTGGTGCAAAGATTTATCAAGAAGATTTTCACTATATTGGAGTACCTAGAGCGATAATCAGTGATGGAGGGAGTCATTTTTTACAACAAACCCTTTAAAGCTCTACTAAAAAGATATAATGTGCATCATCAAGTGGAAACTCTTTACCATCCACAAACGAGTGGCTAAGTGGAAGTGGTGAACAGAGAACTGAATAAGGTTTTGGATAAGGTAGTGAGCACTTCAACGAAAGATTGGGCTTTGAAGTTAGATGATACACTTTGGATATATAGGATAGCCTTTAAGACACCCGTAGCTATTACTCCATATAGACTTGTGTATAGCAAGGCTTACCATTTACCATTGGAGTTGGAGCATAGAGCTTATTGGGAAATTCAAAAGTTGAATATGGATGGGACGCTTGTGGGTGAGAAGGGATTGTCACAACTTGATGAATTGTAAGAGTTGAGATTTGAAGCTTATGAAAATGCTAAGTAGTACAAAGAAAGAGCAAAAAAGTGGCATGATGCTCACATCAAAAAGGAGTTTGGGAGTGGAGACTTGGTGCTTTTATTCAATTCACAAATTTGGTTATTTCCCAGAAAGCTCAAGTGAAGATGGAGTGGACCCTTCAAGATCCTTCAAGTATTTCGCTATGGAGCTTTAGGGTTGGAAAATGACAAGGGTAAAGCATTCAAGGTCAATGGGAATAGACGCAAGCCATATTATGGAGGGACATACTTATAAGAAAGGAAAGTGATCTCTTTCCTTTCTTCCACTCTTTTATAAATGCATTGGAATGGTCAAGCTAATGACCTTAACTTAGGATGTTTACCTTTCTTTTGCTTGTCTTTGTTTACTTCTTTGTTTGATTTGTTTGGTTTTGATTATGTTTGGTTTGAGTTTGCTATGATTTCTTGGTGTTTACTTAGGTTTTTTTTTAGTTTTAACTTGTTTTATCTTCAAATTTCTTATTGGTTGGGCGATCTTAATGTGTTTACATGTTGCTTGAATGTTAGGAATGCATGCTAAGCTTAGAAGAAGGCTAAAAAGTTGGAAAATCAAGATTGGGTGTCTGTACAGTGCCCAAGATCATGAGAATGGGTCTATTTCCCACAAACATGGGAAGGCTCTTCAGAAACTTTCTAGAGCCTTAACCTATGATCATGGGAAGCATAGGGATTCCCACGATCATGGGATCCCATGCTGAAATATTTTAAAAATCCCTCCTTTCTTTTTTTCATCTTCTCATATTCTCTCACCCTAAAACTAACACCCAATCACCTAAACCTCACAAATCCTTCATCGTTCTCCCAAATCTTGGTGTTTTCTCTACTTTTTCCATCATTACTAACTCCTTAACACTTATTTCATATTACCAACTAAAAAAATTCCAAGGATTTGGTAAGTTTCTCTCTCTCTCTCTTCAAAACGTGCTAACCTATTTCCTTATGCCTTCACCACCATAATCTTCACGAAACTTTCTTACCCTTTACTTTTTACGTTGTTTTATTTACCTTGTTAGTCGTTTTACTTGCTTGTTTGTTTGATGTTATGTTTTGTGTTTTATGTTTTAGTTTTCTTTTGTGGTTGCCTTGTCATATTGAGGACAATTTGTTGTCCAAGTGTGGGGAGGTGGTGACATTTGCTTTGTCAATTGCATTGTTTTAGTTTGTCTTAGCATTTGGTTAATTAGGATGCATGTTTTAGGCATATTAGGTTGTTGTTTTATGTTGTTGTGTGCTAGCAATAGAACCACACTTGAATTATTTTGACTTGTTTTGCCATGAGATTCTATCATGCTAGTTGGAATGAGATTGAATGCATGCTTGAACTCGAATTAGGCTACTTAAGTAAAGAATGAACCATGTTGAGTGATGAAAAGTAGTTGGTTGTATAAGCTTACTCAGAAATTGACACTTTAGCAATGAGGTAGTGTAGAGACGCATAATGAATTTTCATTTAAGCCAATGTAAGGATTGAGCATATATGACTCCATCTATAGTCATTTTATTTCTTTGCTTGTGTGATGCTTCCTTAGGTTATTACCTTCAAAACTTACTTTGAATCAGTTTAAGTCTACTAGATGCATGCGTAATAGAGATGATTAAAGCCCTTTTTGTATTAAATTTTAGCTTAAATGACCTACCTTTTATCATCCCTTGCTACCCCTGTCAAGCCTTAACCCTTTTATTTCTTGAAAACACCCCACATTTCAAAACCCAAAACCCATTAGCCTACCCATTCACAAGCTTAATAGAGTATTAAGTGATGCATTATTTTAGGATTTTTGCTACATTTTTTCCTAGATGAGTTGAGTGATACATCAACTCTTGAATCACATTACGTTTAGTTGCTATTTTGTTAATTGTTTCTTCAATTGTTGAAAAAAAGAAAAAGGAAGAACATTTTAGTAGCCTTAATAAGTACAGAGTAGTAGTAAATATACATTTGTGTATCTTAAAAATATGTTTTGTTATCCCCTTGTTCACTTATTACTTTATGAATGCTTGTGTTAAACCCTTTACCTCGTTTGTCCCAACTTAACCCTTGCCATATTACAACTCGAAGCAAGTCCTTTTAATTTATTAATGTATGTAATCATTGTATAGGAGAATTAGTGTATTAGCAAGCCTATGATAATGTAGTTTCCTATGGGAAGCTTAAGCGAAGCACTAACCATCAAACACTTTTGAGAATTGAGTGAAACCATGAAGAAGATTCATTTTGCATTTATACTTATCGTTGAGTGGGGAAGTTGATAGTTGTGGATTAGTGTGAGTTTTCCCAAGTATTTGGCACGTGTTTCTTGCATAATATATTATTATTGTTATGTTTTAGGATTTATTTTGTATATTTTTGTTTAGTTTGATCTTCATTATTGTTTTTTTATGTTTGATATTTATTTAGGGTAAGAATTGATCATTTTGATGTAGGAATGAAAGGTGGTCACCTTTGTGATTGAGCTAGGAACCAAGAGAGGAGAAGAGAAGTGGAGGATTTATAAAACAAGAACCTACGATCGTGGGTTTCATGCTAATTCCCACGATCGTGGGATTCCTAACCCGAAGAAACACTCAGGGTTTATTTATTTTTTAGGTTTTCATGGCTATATAAGTTTAAACCCTTATATATGAAGACAAGATCGTAGAGACTTGCCTCTTTAAGTAAAAACACGGAGTTTGAGTATAGAGAGAGGTAGAGAATCAAGGTTTTTCATTCACAATTAGGCAAAGAGCATACCAACGCTAGATTTTCCAGATTCGAACAAAGAAGAGCAGGAGTATGATTCATTTAGTTTTCTTTCGTTTTTTTGCTTCTAGGATTTGTATGACGAATTATTTGATTGTTAGGGATGTTAATGACACCATGAGTGGCTGATTTATTTGTAGAGCTTACTTTTGAACTTTTTGTTGATCTCCTATTTTATTGATTTGAATGAATGAAGTTTTTGATGAATGATGTACTTATACCTTACAATATATTGAGAGATTGAGTTGGATAATTTATGTAGGGTTATACAATGAGAATTGGCACTCTATAGACTTACATTCATCAAGTTAATTGATTAATTAGAGAGAGATCTTGGCTAATTAGTTGATCACCCATAGGATAACTTAATAACTAGTTGAATTGGTGGATTGATTTTATAGATTGAGAGATTACTTAATCATTTCCATTTAATTTAGTTAGAGACAATTAATTTCACCTTGAGAGAGGGTTGTTAATACATTAGGAGATATTTGGTGAGGCATAATTCGATTAACAAAATAGGTGGGAGATAAGATAGGGAAAAAGTGATCTTTAGTTGTTAAAATCTTAAATTCCAAGTTTCTGCATTTTTATGTTATCATTTGTGCATTGTTAGTTGTTTAATTTAATTCAATTTTCCAATTTATATTTATAAAAAACTTCATTCTTAAATAAATATCAATCTAAATTAAGTGGTACCTACAATCCTTGTGGGATCGATATCCACTTTCTACTATAAGTCACGACCTATATACTTACAGTTTTGAGCGTAAAACTAGTAGTCTGTTTCGTAATAAACAAATTTTTGGCACCGCTGTCAGGAAATGTCCATTTAGCATCTTGTTTAGTTTAAAGTACTTTGATTTAAGAGTTTTTGATACTTTTCCTTATGTATTTATAGGGCATGAACGCAAGTAGCACGTAAAAATCGATTGAATTTATTAAGGAAAAGTTATCTAATATCACAAGGCACGAACGAGAGTTAAAAAGAGCAAAGCACCAAGACATTATACAAAGAAATATCGCAGAAGAAGGAGAGTAGGGAGGAGCTGAGAGGACATTGATGGACTTTATGAGGCTAGGTTTTAGTCCTCAAAAAGTTGGAAGGCTAGTGATTCAAGCTAATAATTTCAAGATCAAGCCAACACTACTCAACATACTTCAGAGTACTGTACAATTTTATGGGTTATCTAATGAAGATTTCAACACCCATATTACAAATTTTTTAGAGATCTGTGACACCTTTTTATTTAATGAGATGTCTGACGATGCCGTGAAGTTGTGGTTGTTTTCTTTCACTTTGAGAGATCAGGCAAAGGCATTGGTATAACTCATTCAGTTTAAGGCAGATCACTACTTGGGAACAACTAGCCTAAGCATCCCTCACTAAATACTTCTCATTGATCAAGACAACAAGAATCATAAAGGAAATCACAAATTTTCAATAGAGTGATGGGGAGTCTTTATATGAAGCCTGGGAGAGGTTTAAAGAATTACAGAGAAACTACCCCCACCATAACCTTTTGAGGGAGTTCTTGTAGCAGATATTCTATAATGGTGTAAATCAAAGCATAAGAGGAACCATAGATGCAGATCATGACCTTTTGGAAGAATTGGCAAGCAATAGTTGCATGTGGTCAAGTGAGAGAAGTAGACAGGAGTAAAAGGAGCAAAAAGTTATGATCCTAATTGACTATGTTATAGCTTTACAGGCATAGATCACAACCTTCACAAAACAGTTGAGCAACATGTAAGGAGCATCTTCATATATGGCCAAAGCTATGCAACTACAGTGTGAGTTATGTGGTCAAACAACCATGGCACAACTGAATGTTTCTTATTAGGAGCCAGTGTTATAGAATAGGTAAATTACTTGGGTCAACCACAAAGAGATAATACTTTCTTAGAGTACTAACAATACAAGTGGCTAAGCAAGATTGTAAGGACCTCTTGGATTTCAATAAGACCAACGTGGATCTATAGAGAGCAAAATGGACAAGCTAATGGATGTCGTAGGGTCCAAATTGACAAATCAAGAAGAGAACAAAAATAGGATGTTTTCGAGCTAGGAGGAAAGTCAAATGAGGATGGAGGCAAAGTTTGGTCATATTATGAAGAACCATGCCTCATCCATCCATAACTTGGAGGTTCAGGTAGGCTAACTTGCTAATACTTTGTCTTCTAAAAGTATAGATAGCCTACCAAACAATACCGAGGCCAACCCAAGGGAACAACTCAAGGCTATCACACTTTGAAATGGCAAGCAGGTGGAGGAACTGAGTATGCAAATGGATAGTCAAGAAAAAGGGAAAAGTAAGGAGAAAGAAGCAGAGAGGCCTTATGTACCACCATCACCCTACAAGCCTAAACGTCCATATCCACAAAGGTGAGACAACATCAGGTGGACACTTAGTTTTCCAAGTTTTTGGAGAAACTGAAGAAGCTACAGATTAACTTGTCATTAGTGTAAGCATTGGAGTGCATGCCCAAGTATGAAAAGTTTCTTAAGGAAATACTCACACAAAAATGCACTTGGGAAGACAATTAGATGGTAACTTTGACAAAAAAATTGTAGTTCGATCGCATCAAGCTAAATGCTTTCAAA
The DNA here is from genome assembly GCA_027478495.1 of Erythroxylum alaternifolium. Classification (NCBI taxonomy): domain Eukaryota; kingdom Viridiplantae; phylum Streptophyta; class Magnoliopsida; order Malpighiales; family Erythroxylaceae; genus Erythroxylum; species Erythroxylum alaternifolium. The sequence continues at coordinate 6,919 of JANIIA010048324.1, forward strand.
ACTACAAGATCCAGTGAGTTCTATTATTCCATACGTTGTTGGTGACTTTGAATATTCTAAATGCTTATGTGATTTGGGTGTAAGTATTAACTAGATGCCTTTGTTTGTTTTCAGGAAATTGGGACTAGGAGAGTTCAAGCTAATATTTTTGCTAATTCAACTTACGGATCAATCCATTAAAAGGCCATTTGTAGTTGTAGAATATGTGTTGGTAAAAGTCGCAAGATTTATAATTCCTGTTGATTTTGTTGTGTTAGATTTTGAAGCTGAAAGAAATTGTCCATTGATATTAGGTAGGCCCTTTATGAATACTAGTGGGGCATTAGTTGAAGTGTATGAAGGAAAATATGTGTTGAGAATTGTTGATGAACATGTTGAGTTTAATATGTCAAAATCTTTGAAGAAACTGATGGATGCTAATATGTGTATGAAAATTGATCTTGTGGATGAGTGTGTGAAGGATGTTCAAGGGAAGTTGATGAAGTTAACGAAGTGCACAAGGATGAGAGTTGAAAGAAGAGGAATTATGTGAGGAAGTTGATCTAGAGAAGCCAGAGGTAACAAATACACCCACACCACCTTCCATTATTAAGCACTAAACCCTTACCTTCCTATTTGAGATACATTTTTTTAGGTAACAACCATACCTTATCCATCATTATCTCCAACCAGTAAAAAGAGAAATTGGTAGAGACCATTAAAAAGAGGATGAGAGCCATGGGGTGGAAATTTTCAAATATTAAAGGGATTAGCCCTATTTTGGTGATGCATAAGATTGACCTAGAAGAAGGATGTAAAACTATGAAAGAAAGATAGAGGAGGTTAAATCTAAACATGCAGGAGGTGGTGAACAGAGAGTTGAAGATTTTGGAGAAGTTAGTGAACACTTGAAGAAAGGATTGGGCTTTAAAGCTAGATGACATCTTGTGGGCTTATATGACAACTTTCAAAACACTTATAGGTACTACACCATATTTACTTGTTTGTGGCAAAGCTTGCCATTTACCATTGGAGTTGGAGCATCGAGCCTATTCTGTAGTTAGGAAGTTGAACATAGAATGGAAGCTAGCAGGTGAGATGAGATTGTTACAACTTGACGAATTGGAAGAGTTAAGATTTGAAGCTTATGAAAATGCTAAGTTGTACAAAGAAAGAGCAAAAAAGTGTCATGATACTCACAACAAAAAGAAGGAGTTTAAAAGTGGAGACTTGGTGCTTTTTTTCAATTCACAACTTTGGTTATTTCCCAAAAAAGCTCAAGTCAGGATGGAGTGGACATTTGATCAAGATCTTTCAAGTGTTTCCCTATGGAGCTTTGGAGTTAGAAAATGACAAGTGTGAAGCATTCAAGGTCAATAGGCGTAGATGCAAGCCATATTATGGAGGGAAATATTCACAAGAAAGGGAAGTCATCTCTTTCTTTTCTTCCACTTTTTCATGAATGCATGTGGAATGGTCAAATTAATGACCTTAACTTAGCATGTTCACTTTTCTTTTGCTTGTCTTTGTTTATTTGTTTGCTTGATTTATTTGGTTGTGATTATGTTTGATTTCACTTTTCTTGGTGTTTATTAGGATTTTTTTTGTTTTAACTTGTTTTCTCTTCAAATTTCTTATTGGTGGGGTGATTTTGATGTGTTTGTAGGTTGTTTAAATGTTGAAAATGCATGCTAAGTTTGGAAGAGGGTTAAGAAGTTGGAAAAGTTGGAGTAACCCATGATTATGGGAATTGGATCGTTTCCCACATCTGTGGGAAGGCTCTCCAAAATGTTTTCAGAGCGTTAACCAATGATCGTGGGATACCCCATCCGAAAAAATTTAAATTCCCCCGTTCTTTCTTCTTTCTTCATTCTTCAAAATTTCAAATTCTCTCTCTCTTAGAAACATGGCACCCACTCTCCCACTCTCCCACTCTCCCAATCTCTCAAATCCTTCATCTTTCATTTAAATCCTGGTATTTTTTTCACTTTTTCCATCAATTTTTCATTCCGTTACACTTATTGCACATTAATCACTCAAGAATCTAAGGATTTGGTAAGATTTTCTCTCTTTCTGTCCCAAAAACATGTTCACCTCTCTCTTGTTAATTTTTACAGATTTTTCCCCTTCAATGGCTCCAAAGAAGCTTGCAGCCTAGAAATCGACTGACCAATTGCACGTTCAAGTATCCGAAGAAGGAAAACCATATATTCTGGCCACTTTTCATGCCCCATTCACTATTTTTTGGAAGAAGAAGGTATGTGATTTCGTGACTTAAAGGATAGAGGATTAATGCCTCCTAGGTACTTCGTTTTTGAACTATTAGAAACTCTAGGATTGAAGCATAACATTGAACCATTGACTGGGAATATTGTTTGGGGTCGATTAATTTGTTGTGATGTTCCAATATATCCTATGATGATGATAGAATTTTTCACCACTGTACGCTACAATCCTAAAATGGATACATTCTGGTTTAGGATAAGTGGTCATGCTTATAAACTTGATTATATTGTCATTCATGCACTTTTTGATTTATCAAACACTAAAGTTTTGGAATATTATGATGACTTTTATGTGGATGATTATTGGAAAATTCTAAAGGGTGAAAACAATTTTGATTCTAGGAATGCACCAAATAATTTAATTCGTAACACCAAGCACTTACTTCTTCATACGTTTATATGCCTAATGGTTTTTAATAAAACTGAAAGCAATAAGTGCTCAGCTAAGGAAATTCTCTTCCTTTGGTACAAAGATCGTAAAATAAAAAGACACCCCTTATCTAATTTTTTGATCTATTATGAGTTGAGTTAATAAGAAAAACACCCTACATTTTGTTTCTTGAAAACACCCCGTTTTGTTTTAACCATGTTGTTTCTTAAAAACACCCCACATTTTAAAACCTGAAACCCTATTAACCTACCCATTCACAAGCTTAGTAGAGTATTAAGTGATTCATTTGTTAGGATTTTTGCAACAATTTTTTTCCAAGATGAGTTGGGTGATACTTCTACTCTTGAATCATATTGTATTTCATTTTTATATTTTTTATTGTTTCTTCCATTTTAAAAAAGAGAATAAAGAAATGAGAAAAAGAAAAGAAAAGAAAAAGGAAGAATATTTTTGTAGCATCAATTTACTTCCCCCTTTTTCCACTTATTACTTTACGAATGCTTATGCTAAACCCTTTACCCCTTTTTACCCACCTTAACTTTACAACATTATAACCCTAAGCAAGTCCTTTTGATCTATTTATGCATGTAACCATTATAGAGGAGAATTGGTGTATTAGCAAGCCTATGGTAGTGTAGTTTCCTACAGGGAGATTGAGCAAAACACTAACCATCAAACATTTAAAAGAAATGAGTGAAACCGTAAGGAAGATTCATTTTGTATCTATACTTATCTTTGAGTGATGACTTCATGAGTTGAGTTTGCTTATGTACACTAATCAAAAGTAGTCATGATATGTGTAGTAACTTGACATTTGAATTGGCCAAAATTTAAAGGATTGCATGCTTTGATCTTTGTGAAAATGAAGTGATGGAATTGATTGGTTTTGTTTGATATTTCTTAAGGACAAACAAAGATTTAAGTAAAGGGAAGTTGATAGTTGTGCATCATTGTGTGTTTTCCAAGTATTTGGTATGTGTTTCTTGCATAATAGATTATTATTGTTGTGTTTTAGGATTTATTTTGCGTGTTTTAGGATTTATTTTGCATGTTTTTTCTTAGTTTGATCTTCATTGTTGTTCTTTTATGTTTGATGTTGATTTAGGGTAAGAATTGATCATTTTGATGTAGGAATGAAGGGTGGCCACCTTCGCGATTGAGCTAGAGACCAAGAGAGGAGAAGAGAGGAGGAGAAATTACAATGTAAGAATATATGATTGTGGGATTTATGCCAATTTCGCAATCGTGGAATGTCTAACTCAAAGATACATACAAGGTTCACTTATTTTTTAGGTTTTCATGACTATATAAGATTATAAACCACTATAGATGAGAGAGCATCATGGAGACTTGCCTCCTTGATTAAAAACACAGGTGTAAAGTCTTGCGGGAGGTAGAGAATCAAGGTTTTTTATTCACAATTGGGAAAAGATTACACAAACACTGGATTTTTCAGATTTAGGCAAAGAAAAGAAGGAGTTTGATTCATTTAGTTTTCTTTCGTTTTTTTCTCTTCTAGCATTTGTATGATGGATTATTTAATTGTTGAGGATGTTAATGACATCATGAGTGGCTAATTTATTTGTAGAGATTATTTTTAAACTTCTTTTTGGACTCCTATTTTGTTGATTCAAATAAATGAAGCCTTTGATGAATGATGAATTTATACCTTGCAATACGTTGAGAGATTGAGTTAGGTAATTTGTGTAGGATTGTATTGTAACACCCCACTCCCGCTGGACCCGAATCCGATATCGATGGTGATACCCGAATCCGTGCCCCGCGAGGGTGGCGTGTCACAACACTTAACACTTCACTTAATAAAAGTCGGTATAAATTTTTTTCGCAAACTCTTTTAAAACAATTTACACTTATCACTTATTGTGTGCCCACTTTTTCTTTTCAAAAACACTT
>JANIIA010048412.1:0-11478 GCA_027478495.1 Erythroxylum alaternifolium
AAAAAAATTATATCCCCAAAAATTATAATTAAAGCCTAATCACAATAAAAATAATAAAATTTATCCTCAAACAAATCAGGGTCCAACATTGAGTATATTTCTGCCTGTGGATTACATTGTATATAGCTGCTATTATATTCATAGTTTCTTCCATGTATTGAAAAAAGAAAAGAAAAGAAAAAGGAAGAATAAGTGAGTAGCATCAATAAGTGTAGAATATAAGTTACATTTGTATATCTTAGAGTATGTTCTGTTATCCTGTTCTATCCGTTTTTTTCTTTACGAATGCTTGTGTTAACCTTTCTTCCCTCTTTACCCACCTTAACCCTTACCATAATAGAACCCTAAACAAGCCCTTTTGATCTATTTATGCACGCAATCATTGTAGAGGAAAATTAGTGTATTAGCAAGCCTATGGTAGTGTAGTTTCTTATGGGAAGATTGAGCGAGACACTAACCATCAAACACTTGAGATATATGAGTGAAAACCATGAGGAAGATTCATTTTGTATCTATACTTATCTTTGAGTGATGGTGCCATTTTTTGAATTTACTTGTGTGCACCAATGAAAAAGTAGTCATGATATGGTGTCAATTTGATATTTAAGTTGGCTTAAATTTAAGGATTGTATGAATTGATCTTTGTGAAAATGAAGTGATATAATTGATTAGTTGTATTTATTGATTAGTTGTATTTATTTTGCTTAAAGACAAGCAAAGATTTTATTGTAGGGATGTTGATAGTTATGCATTACTCTATGTTTTCCTAAGCAATTGGCAAGTGTTTCTTATATAATTGTTAATTAATGTTGTAGTTTAGGATTCAATTTGTATGTTCTCATTTAGTCTTATTTCCATTGTTGTTTTTTTATGTTTGATGTTAATTTGGGGTAATAATTGATTATTTTTATGTAAGAAGGAAGATTGAGAAACTTGGAGATTGAGCTAGAGATTAAAGAGGAAAACAAAAGAGGAGCTCTCTGTTGCCAATTCCCACGATCATGGGGATCATGCCAATTCCCACGATCGTGGGAATCATAATCTGAGATATTATATAGGGCTTCTTTAAACTTAGGGTTTCTAGACTACTAAAAGAGAATTAAGCCTCCATGGTGAAGGGAGATGAAACCCTTCAGTAGAAAGAGCCTCCTTGAGTGAAAAATATAAGTTTTACGCCTTGAGGAAGGTGAAGATTCAAGGATTATCATCAAGATTGGGGAAAATAGCACACCAACATCAGAAATTCTAGATTATGGCAAAGAAGAGAAGAATTTTCCTTTATTCAAATTTTTTGTGTTTTTCTTTCTTCTAATCTTTATAAGATGGATTATTTATGTGTTGATGACGTGATGAAGACAATGATTGGCTGATTTATTTTTACGGATTGCTTTTGAACTATTTTTGTTTAACTCCTATTTTATTGAATTGGATGAAAATGTCTTTGATGATTGTTGATTTTTTTTATATTGTAGTAAATCGAGACAGTAAGTAAGATTATTTGTGTAGGATTGTACAATGAGAGCAACCTGTAGACTTGCAGTCATCACTTTAATTGGTTAGTTAGAAGAGAGAGCTCACTTAAATCAATTGATTACCTATAGGATAGTTTAGTAACTAGTAAAATTAGTGGAGTGATTGGGTAGATTGGGAGATCATTCAATTGATTCCATTTAATTTGATTAGGGACAATTAATTACAACTTGAGAGAGGGTAGTTAATACATTCGAAAATCTTAGGTGAGATATAACTCGATTAAAAAATAGAAGGGAAAAAAATAGGAAAAAAGTAACCTCTAGTATTTAGATTCTTGAAATCTATTTTTCTACATTTAGGTATTGTTTGTTGTTCATTATTAATCTTTCAATTTTAGTTTAATTTTTCATATTATTTCTATTACATAATTTCATTTTTTGAACAAAGTTTGATCTAAATTAAGTGGTTTCTAGGTATCAATCCCTGTGGGATCAATATCTGCTTTCTAACTAAAAGTCACGACTCTTACACTTACAGGTTTTGAGCGTCAAACTGAGAGTTGCTTTCTAATCAACAGTCCTAGGGTTGATAATTCTCTCTCGACTTATAATCATTAACCCTAATTTATAAACCCTAATTAGATTATAGAAATTGCAACCTCTCGATTCACAATTTATCCAAAACCTAAATTAGATCTAAAATTGTCCAATAAACTACCGAAAACCTATGCAAGATCTCTCGCTACAAAAATTTATCGTTTTGATTCAATTATTGATCTATTAAATTACCTAACTCACGTTAGCCCAATTTAATGATTGTTCGCTCAATTCACCATCACAGTTTGTTACCAAATTATGCAACTGTAGACTTGAAATCACAAGAAATTTAATAAAAATGCAGTCAATCAAATTTCATTAATAGCAAAGACAAAATATTCCGAAGGTGAGTTTTGGCAAATCCTCAACATTGAACGATTTTATCATCTATAGCTATCTCAAATTCTATACAATAAAAAAGAATGAAATAAAACCAGAAATTACACTCGAAATGAATGATGGACGCAACAACGATGGGAAACCTCTTGTTCCAAGAAGTATTTCACGTAGGCTTCTTCTGTATGTCTCTTTTCCTTTGTTTCCTTCCTCAATCTCTTGATAAAGCTCTCTATGGTTCAGGATTGTGACTAATGCAAAAGCCTTCTCTTCTTTTCTTCGTGTTCTTTAAATACCTTGGCAGCTTTAGGGTTTTCTCTTGCATGCCACGATCGTGGCCTATGGGTTTTGGCTTTGGCCCAAAAGTCTCTTAAACTTCTCCGTTCTTCGACTTTAGCCCTAAAATACTAACAAACACATCAAAGTACCTCAAAAATATAATATTTAAGCTCAAAGACTTATACTAACCCATAAAAACACTTAAACGCATAAACTAATACAATTCTAACCTAAACACATACTAAAAACTCAAATTAACACTTAATACTTAACAAATTAAACCCTAAAGCATAATGCAAATCACACTTATCAATGTAATAATGTCTACTGGGTACACATCGGGTTAATATGGTTGCTCCCTTTCACTTTGTAATTCTAGGCATTCGATGCTCACTATCGTCTGACCCATCTAGCTTACCACATTTTCTATGCTCGATTTTGTCTCCTGGTAAATTTATTGTAAACCTTGCTGAAGCTAATGCTCTGTACTTTGTTGAAGTTGTTACATATTCTATTGAAATTGAAGATTGTCTGCAGTAATAATATTAAGCACATCTTCCAGCAATGTACCTAAGTCGTGATAAGAAGCTTATGGTCTATATAGGAATTGCTGTGTATCTTGCATACTATCATGGAAGTAATTTTGTTGATTATCCCAACTATAACTAAAGTTAGTATGATCGTTCCAATATGAGGGACTGGGAATAGGACTTATAAAAAAATTAGGGACACAAGTTGTAAAAAAACTTTTATTTATGAAATTTTTATTTTTTCTCAAACACTAAACAATGAGTGAAAAGATCAAGAAATAACTAAAAAGAAACTAATTACAAAAATTATGTACAAAACACCAATTAAAATCAAGAACAAAAACTAAAACACTGCACTTCTTGGCAACAACGTTAAAATTGATAGCAGCTCGTCATAACACTACGCAAAATAACTAGACCTATTACTACAACAGTGGTTAGTCTAGGTCAATCCTATAGAGAGTGTGTCTAAATTTATTGAAATGAAATTAATTGATGTTTAGGTTATGGGGGTTTTGGTTTGGTTTTGAAATAAGAAAATAAAACTAAAATAACTAACAAAAGCAATGTAAAGAAAACATCTAAAAATGATGAAAGTGGTTAATTTGTTAGGAATTCGATTCTTTGGTTCAATCTTGGCCTACACCCTAATTAAACATATTTCATTAAATTGTTATTCTTTTACCTCTCCTTAAACTATTAATCGTAGGTTAATGATAAGCTCTATTAAACCGAGTTTTCCCTTAGGTTATGTTTAATTAAGATATAATTGTTAATTAAACCTAGCCAAAGAATAATGTAAGATATGATCTTTAGATTCAATTTGGTACTTGCATTACAAATTAGGGAAATTGATTAATCAAGGTGACAACCATATACGATGGGGTCATTTAATCTAGGTTAGGTTATCCCGAATGATTACAAACCATTAGTCACTACAAATCAATTTCAACATAACAATTAAAGATTATATTGAAATTTTAGCAATGAGTTTGTAATAAAATGATCCAATGAATGCATTCAAATCATCTTTTTACAATACCCGAAAAATAGATATAGGATAACACAATCAATTCCTAAAGAGAGAAAGAAACAAAAAATACAAGGAAGGAATGCTTAAACAGGTGATCAGTGTTGATGTCACCTCCGAACCAAAGTCAGCAACCTAGCCCTCCATGGGTCTCTCATAGTTGAGATCTTTCTTTACCCTCTTCATGCCCTCCTGAAGATTTCCTTTTATTTAGCCAAAAAATATTCTAAACCTTTTATAGGTTTTTTTTCTTCTCACTTTGGGTTTTATATTAGAAAGCTACGTTTAAAAAAAGTGAGCTATCAATGGTCACACCTGTGACTTGGTGTGTCACAGCCATGATGTACCTATGTATGGACGTGAGCCATTAATGGGTGTGAGAGTACTCTCACACCAATGCATTTGGTTGCACAGCCATGACACACAAACTTATAACTGTGTAACTTACCTAGCTGGTTGTGAGATATATTAATGCTTCATTCTTCATTTCTTTCATTTTTTTTATCTTCTTCATGATTTTAATCTTTTTCTTCTTGCTCTATGAAGACCAGTAAGTGTAAATCTTTAAAAAATGGCCCAAATATACTAGTTTCAACTCACTTTATCTCTTTCACTTCCAAATTGTACCTAAAATGATATATAAGTAAAAGTGAGTATCTTAAGCATTTTCATAGCAATATGCACTAAGTGTTGTTAAATAAATTCATAATCAATTAAGCACATATCCAGGATGGAAGTATACATGGTATAGCTTCTAAGATGTGAAGAGTCAGCAAAAGTTAGGTACATCTCTGATAAAATTGATTAATATTATGAATGCTAATGCTTTGCAATTTCAACAGGGTGTACAATAGTTTCAGTAGGATGTATAATAGCAGTTCTAGCAGGAAATGATGCAAGTTCATTAGGATATAACATCTAGACTCCAAAATATTGTAAGCCAGATAGGTTAGATGATGGAAGCTCTCGAATGCCTAAAATCACATAACAAAGAAATGCAACCATCTCAACCTGAGGAGTACCCAGTGGACGTTATTGCAGAGACCTTATAGAGTTAATAGGAGCTTGAGAATTTCAAGAGCATTACTCAAAGAATTTCCTGTGTGGAAGAATGGAAGAAGAAGCTTGAAGCAGAAAAGGATACATCTTTTAGCTTGAAGGTAAATACTGAGTTCCTAATTATTATTAAAACTGACTCTTTACCTTTACCTAGCAGGTTAGAGAAATTGAATGAAAAAGAAAAAGGTGAAGAGACATTCAAGATATTTCAAGAGTGCATAGACTCAGTAGAGATTGGAGACTTAAAGAAAGGGAACATAATGGAGGTGAATGATCAACTTATTGAACTACCTCGTGTGGAGATACCTCAAATTGTGATACTTGAAGACCATAATTTTTTCACATGAGGAAAGTATGGAGTCAAGCCAGTGATAATAAACAAATGCTTTTCTTGGGAGGCAAAGCAAGGGAAGTATATTTCTTTTCCTTTACATTTACGCATTTAGCTTTTATATGCATGTGGGTTTTAAGTTTGTTTATTCTTACATGTTTTAATTTTTCAACAAAAAGAGAGAGAGTAAAATAGATAAACAAACCTTTTCTCTTTTTCTATTACTTCTAAGATTATATAGTCATGATTAGAGTGTGAATTGACTAAAAGAATCAATGGCAACTTTAACATGTACTTTTGCTCTTATGATTGGCCGATATACATTATCTTTAGAAGAGTAATGACTAGTGGTAGATAAAAGCCAGTGAGATTTTGAGCCTTATTAGACTGACAAATCCATATCAGTCTTATTGTATTTTGTTTATGTGTGATTGTCATGACATGTACATCATAACTTTGCTTTGATTTTCTATTCAAGACCACACATTTATCATATGCATTAACATGGAAATGATATAGGCATTTTTTTAAACTACATTAGCCAAATAGCCTACCCCTTAATGTGAATTTTTCCTTTGCTAAGTCCCTTTGAGCTTTATTAGCCTTTGTTTTGTGCTAACCACATTACATGTTTTTAACCTAACCAAATGTCCTACCCAAGCCTTAAAGTTAGTGGAGCATTTTTTGATTATTAATGATTGTGGATGTACAAGAGTATAAGTGTAGTGGTATGCATATGTATGGGATGGATATAATTATCAGGATGTTATTTTATATCTTATTAATGGAATTCCCATATTGATGTAGCTTCTTTCAATTTTTAAATGAAAAGAAAAACGAAGAAAGTAAATGAGAAAAGCAAAGAAAAGGAAAAAGAAAAGAAAGAAAAAATATTTCAATAAAAAATACAGGAGCAAATACATTTGTTTTGAAAAGTTGTTCATGATTGGTTTCTCCCACTAAATTTGTATTGAATGGGTGATTCGCTGATAATGTATATGAGGTACATATGGCTTTGAAGGATCACTCCTTATAGTTTCAATGTATTAAGGTCATCGATTTGTATGAGTGATTCCTTTTGATGGGTTATACTTCATATGGTTTATGGTGGGAGAGTTTGAATTTGAGCTATAAAACATAGTTTTGCATTCATCAAAGTTGATGTACACAATTGTGAATGAATGTTGGCTTTTGCACTTGGTGGTATATTAAGTGTTTTTTTTGCTTCACCAGCTTTGATGGCTTTTACACTAAACTACCCAAATATATATCACCTTAAGCCATGTCCACATTACAATCCTAAAAAATCTTTTGATTCATGATTATGCATATGACTCTTAGTGATAGAGAAATGAAATGATTTGCAAAGTTGTCGAATGTCATGATCCTTAATGGTATTTGAGTGTACCTATAAATCTATCTTATCTAAACACATTTTGTCTAAGTCTACCATTAGATTGCTCAATTTTTAAGGGTAATGAATCTTGATTGGTCATGAGTAAAAGCTTTGAATGTTAAAATTCTTGTTATGGTTTCTGAAAGCCATTTATCTTTGTTTATAATTATGTATTTTCAGAAAAGATGGGAACTGAGTAAATGTTTTTGGGTTAATGATCTTAATTTTGATGTTTTACTTGAGGACGATCAAAAGCTAAGTGTGGGGGAAATTGATATTTGCTTAATTGATTATGAATTTATTCCATAACAATTAGTGATTATTGCTATAAGAATGCTTAGGATACTCAATTTAATTCATATTTAATTATAGGCACAATTCGGAAGAAAAAACTAAAGTGAGTCGAGGGCACTATATTTGAATCGATTTTTGAAGATACATACTCACTTGTCTTCATAGAGAAAGAACAAGAAGGATTAGAGAAAGGGAAGACAAGAAAATGATTAAAGAATTGACAAAGCATGTGGTCATGGCCTTAAGATACAGCTCACAGCCATGATAAATAAGTAATGGCCGTAAGATACTACAACCTCACCTCGAAACCCTACATTTTTGTATAAAAGCATCGTTTTGACAGCAGAAACTGATATTTTCATCTGGGAAAAAATTGAAGTCCTGAAAGAGAGGTTCGAAAGAATGAAGAGGGACAAACCTCTCATCCTTTAGAGACCCATGGAGAGCTAGACATTCCGACACTGATTTAGAGATGATCTAGACATTTCGACGACCCGATTAAACATCTCTCATTATTTTTTGTTCTTTCTCCTAAGGATCGATTGTGTTATCCTATGTTTAATGTTTGAGTGTTATGTGAGAATGATTGAATGCTCTATTTAATTATTTTTATGCAAGAACCCAATGCTATAATTTTAATACAATCCGTAATTATTATATTTGAGATTCATTTGTAGTGACTAATGGTTTGTAATAATTAGAGATAACATAACCTAGGTTAAATGAATCAAGCGTATATGGTTGCTGCTTAGATTGGTTTATTTTCCTAATTCGTAATGCGATTGTCCAATTAAATCTAGAGAACGTATCCTAGGTTGTTCAATGGCTAGGTTTAATTAATGATTGTCTCGTAATTAAACACGAACTAAGGGAAATTTGGGATTAATAGAGCTTGTTGTTAATGTATGACCAATAATTGCTAGGAGAGGTTTGAAAACAATAAATTAATAAAGTACGTCCAATTGGGTGTAGGCTGGATTAAACAAAATGTTTTTTTAATTTCATCAATTTCATCATTTTCAATTGTTTTTTAATTTTTTTCGTTAGTTTTGTTTCATTTTTATTTTCTTACTTCAAAACCAAAACAAACCCCCCATAACCTAAAATGTTAGGTTTGTCATAGATGCATGCATCACATGCATGTGAATGTAGCGGAAGTGTTCGAATCTAGGTTCCAACACCATGATAACCCAGAAAAACAGAATCATACATACATGCATAGATATATATATAAGAACACTAAATATAAAACTTTTTACCTTTTGTGTCTTCTCCTTTCTTATTTCTTCTCCTTGTTTAGGTTGTTGCAAACACCAAACTCTTCCTTGATCACCAAAGAACACACAATGAAGATGAAGAAACAATGTACAAGGGTGATTTGAGCACCAAACTAGATAAGTTCTAGTAGATACTCAAAATGATGGAAGATAGATAAAGAATCTTATTGCATGCACTTTGATTCATGCAACAATTGCATAAATTGCAAAAACAAGGTTCTTGATACCTCTCTTTATAGCACCCCACTCTCGTAAGACATGAACCCAACATCCTGAGTGATATCCGAGTACGTACCCAGCGAGGGCGGTATGCTAGAACAGTCAATCAATCAGATTCAATACAAAAATTTCATTTTCTCTTAAAACGATGCACGCATATTGAGAAAATTCAATAAATAAACCGGGCCCACTTTTTTTAAACATTTTAAAACACAATGTCACAACCATTACATTACAAAATCATTTACATACACATTGCAAAATACTCGTGAATAAATATTTTGATACAAAAATTAAGGAAATACTAATGTAGACACGAACTGATCCCAACCTCTTTCTCTTACTTGAATGCAAAGGCTATACTCCAATTTGTCTAACTAAAGTGATTCTTCTAAGCTTTAAAAAAATATTGCAAATTTTTTTTGGGTTTTCCAAACTCAATGAGTGACCATCCTTGATGGCTCACTCGATCATATAACACACACAATTCATATAATCACATAATTCACATCATTTCGTTAACAATCACTTATCACCGCATATCACTTGTTCATTCATTTCACATTTCATATTCAACAAATATCATATTCAAAATACATTTTAATCAGTCAAACACACGTATTATATGTATATGTAATGTTTATAAGACTCACTTTCTTTTATTATTGTTGTGATCAAGTGCCTTTTTTTTATTGGCCTATATCCCTTGTGGAAACCGATTTGTACTAGATAATGTCCCATATCCCTTAGTGGATACTGGGTACATTCACAACTGAGCCTGAGGCTCTGCTCAAAGTCTGAGCTTTAAGCCCTTTCTCACATTCTAAGCTTTAAGCTCTTTTTTTTGGTGGCTACTCCGGTCACAACAGCCTTTATGTTTCATGCATTCATATAATGAAATGCATCACATATATTAAGTCAATTAAAAGTGCTCAAAATCCCACAATCATATTCACCTTCACATGTCATTGGACCTTCGTCCGATATTCAACATTTTTGTTGAGGATATACATATTTCATTCATATACACATTCACATTTTTCTTTGGAACTTGGTCTGGCATTCAACATTTAAGTTCAGAAAACACATATTTCATCAAATTCGCATATAAGGAGCACTTCCAATGTTCTCACATTTATCAAACTCCTCGAGCCATTAATGTCCGGAATTGTCTCAATCATAATCACAATCACAGATATCAGTAGTAATTCAATGCAAAAATTGAAAACAAAACAGACAATGAAATGAGACCATGTAGGTCGACTCACAGCACACTCTAGATTAGCATTTGCTTCCAAGATCTGAAAAATTCTGGATGCGGACCTTTGTCCTGCACATCAACATTATGTAATACACACATTGCACATGCATTACAACTTTGCATAATTATAATTATTCATTTAAGTATAAATGTGTATACATAATATATACAATGCATGCTCAATAACAATCCCAGGTATATGATCTAAATTCACATCGTATGCTCATTCTCCTTTCATAACTCATATGTGTCTAATTGACTTAGGTTTACACCTCAATAAAGCCGTTATGGTCAAAATTCATAACTCATTTGATCAATTCATATTTTTTCTGAAACAAACTTTCAGGTCAACTTTCCATGTTCTTTCTTACTAAGAAAATGGAGTAATTTAGGAACACTTTCTTATAGAGTATTGTTCTTCTATCTCTTAAGTTTTTAATGACACCAAGATCATTCAATTTGGTTCAGCAATCCAAAAGTTATACTCTAAATAATTCAGACTATTCTTAAACTGAGACAGTATTCTATGCTTATCTTCAAATCCAATTCTGGAATTCTAGAGATAGAATTAAAATTCAATTTCTTCAAACAAATTGTATTCCTATGTCTCTATTTTATTCCAAATTAAGATTAAAATTCAATTTCTTCAGAAAAATTGTATTCCAATGTCTCTATTTTATTCCAAATTAAGAATCACTCCATTCGGATAATTGTAGAAAAAGTTATGATCAAAATACCAGAGCATGTTTAAGCGAAGCTAGGAGTTAGTTGCGGAGAACTTTTCCCTAGAGGAATCCTCATAAAATCTTGCAAGTTGGCCGCGATGAACTTTTCTCGAGAGAAATCATTCAAAAATCTTACAAGTTGGCCATGGCAAACTAAAGAGTTGGCTGTGGTGAACTTTTACAGAAAGTAGTAAACATGACTTATTTTCCAGCACTCCTCATCATCAATTTCATCCTAATTCAGCTCTTTTACCCAGTCTATCATTTCTAACTTATATCGACATCATTTACTCTTCATTTATACCCCAATTATAGCTCAATATCGTCCATAAACAACCCATGATCCATAATTGATGATTAACAAAAAGCAAAACATATACATGCACCCATTCATCATTAATTTTCTGCACTCTTCCAACACCATTTTAACGATCATTCTACCTCAAAATCATCACTATAACAATTTATGGGTCATTAATCGTCATACACATATACAAAAGCAAGACATTTACATACACATTTTATCATCCGCGTCACATATATAAAAATGGCATAATCAAGTCATCAATCTCAACATACTCATGATTCTAGCTTTATTTAACCATACTCATGATATTTAAAGCATCACTTACTTGATTTAACTAAAGCTTCTTCAAGAGTCTCCAAGAAACC
>JANIIA010048433.1:0-11477 GCA_027478495.1 Erythroxylum alaternifolium
TAATGGACATATAAGAATTAATCTAATTGACTAAGAACAAATAAGTAGGCAATTACAAAAAATCCCGCTTGAAAAACGTCGAAAAATTGGTTATATTAATCTTTCTACAATTCAAATCCTTTAAAAATCAATTTTTCAAGAAGGCATTGATTTTCCTATACGAATAGCAATTGTAGATGAAAGAATGACTAATTTAAATGATCAAATTATAGGTATTATGCATGGAAATCTAGCTTATGAAAAAGTTAAATTTAATACTCGATTAAAATTAGGTATACCTTTGAAATCTCATAAATTAGATGAAACCATAACAATAGCTTATAAATTTTATAAAGAAAATCTTATGACCACTGGACAATTTCCATTTTCTATAACATATCAAATCAGCTAACTTTAACAAATTCAAATCATAGTATAGAATTCAAAAATACTGACAAAATTTATATTGATCAATTGTTTAATGATGTAGCTAAAGTAGGAACTAATTTTAAAACAAAATTAAGAACTTGACCTGCTATTCATTATCCCATCCAATTAAATTCATTTATTGATAGAAGATGTTCTTTTTCTGAAGAATCTACATCCTCTGTATCACCAACTTTATCAAAATCTAAATATGTATGATTAACTAAACCAATCCGTTTTTTGAACCTAGACAAAATAGTGAAAAACCAATCAAAATAACCGATCATGTTATAAATAAATCTACTGATCTGATTGATATAAAAACACAGTTAACTAATTTAACCACTTATATTAAAAATACCTTATGAGTATTACTAAATATATTCAGGAAATAAAAGAAAAACAAATTCATTTAGATACTTTAATTACTGAATTAAAACAAGTTCAAATAAATACAGAACATATGATACAACAATTAATAAAGGAAAATAAACAGAATAAAGAAATTATATACAAAGTACAATAGAAATTAGAATTATTAATAGAAAAATTTGAAAATAAAAAGTTATTACCTCAGAGCCCAAAATTACCTCAGACCCCAAAAATGGTATCAGAGCCATTAACATTGGTAAAGCCATGGACAATTTAAAATAAGATAAGTCAAATAATATGCAGGAAGAATCGTTAAAGGAAGTTGAAAGAAATATACAATCTCAATTATCAGAAAATAATCAATTAGTACAAAAACTCACTTTACAATCAGATATAGAAAAAATTCATCAAATAACTGATAAGGATGAAATTATTTATGGATATGAATCAGATCAAGAAGTTTATGTTGATGATGAATAACCAAAAAGTAGTAGAACTAAAGAGCAACAATTAGGAAAACAAAATATTAAAAGAGAACAAGTAAGTGGAGACAAACGCAAAAAGGAACAACAACATTTATATCAATGGCAAGCAGATGATTTCATTAATCAACATGGATATTATCAAAAAGGATCAAAAATACGTCTATACCCTACTGAATATACTCCCAAACACATCTCTTTAGGTTCTTATGGAATATTAAATCTTGATTATGTATTACAACTAGAAAAATTAATAATAGAATGGGCAAATAAATTACAATTATTAATTCAAATTGAAAAACCATTTGGTGAACTAGAAAATAAAGAATTATTATGGAATTTTATTACATATAAAACCTCCAGAATAGTACAAAGTTTTTTATTAGATAATGTTGATGGGATTAAAAATACATATTTATATCATATTGCAACTAGTAATATTCAAACTTTTCACATTATATCAGGCGAAATTTATAAGGAATTTTTAGGAAAAGATATTCTTTCATTTAAACAAGAAGTATTAAAAAAACGACCGAATTAAAGCTTTATGGCATTTAAATAATATACGTATCTATGACATATGTTATTTAGATGAATATATCTGTGAATTTAAAAATATTATTATAAATTAACTAGAGTCGAATAGGAAATTTACATTCATATATTTGTTCAAAATTTACCATATCCTACGAATCAAAAAGTTGAAGCAAAATTTCAATAAAAAAGAGAAAATTGAATCACCGCCTATAATTTAAGGGGTGTTATTCTTACAACTCAAGAAATTCTAGTAGAATAATGTTTTGAAACACAATTAAAACAAACATTACAACATAAAGACATTCAATTATGTTGTTCTAAATATGCAAAAGTACCACAACAATATAGCTGTGAATCTAAAATTTCTAAAAATTATAAAAGTTATAATCGAAAAAAATCATATAAATCATATAAATGGAAAAGATATCCTCACAATTACTATAAAAAATGACCATTTATTCCTTACAAAAAACAATTTCGAAGATACAAATATAGACAATTCAAACCAAAAAGAAATGATTGTCCTTAAAAGAAAAAATCATGAAAATGTTGGTTATGTAAAGAAGAAGGACATTATGCAAATACTTGCCCTAAACGTAAAACTAATCAAAATAATCAATATAAAGAAAAGCTCAATATATTACAATTAGCTATTCAAGAAAATTTAGAACTTATAGAATCTGAATATAATACAGATTCTACTATATCTTCACTATATATGTATAAATCACAAATCGAATCAGAATCATCAATTGAATCCAAATACAACATTTTTTCAAGTAATAATTCAGAATAAAAAATTAATGCATATATAGATACAGTAGCTACGATTTGTATTGCCTCAAAACAATTATTAACTACATGGAAAAAACTAGAAAAAGTTTTAAATTAATTTGGTATGTAAGCTATTATAATAATAATATAATAGAAAAATTTACATTCTCAGTACCTTTCATTTATCAACAAGAATCATGATTACCATTAATTTTAGGCAATTACTTTTAAAAATTATATAATCCTTTTTGCCAATATTTACATTATGTTACATTAAAAACCCCAAGTATTAAAGCTCTAAATCAGAGATCAATAATTCTCAAAATTCTTATATATCATACTACATATTACCAAAAATTACAACTCTTAACTATAAAATTATATTATCTTTAGTTGCATCTTCTCAACAATATGTCTATTCAGTTAGAAATTGAAACATTATTACAAAATGTTTGTAGTGCAAATCCCCTTGCTCCAATTAAAAAACATAATCAACAATTAATTGAAATCAAACTAAAAGATCCTATATAAGAAATTAATATTTGAAATAATATACCATATACTCAACAAGATGTACAAGAATTTATCACAAAATGTTCAGATTTATTAGCAAAACAATTAATCTCACCTAGCACTACTAAACATTTTGCTCCAGCGTTTTATGTAAATAATTATGCTAAACAAAAAAGAGGTAAACGAAGAATGATTGTTAATTATAAAAACTAAATGAAGAAACTATTGGTGATGCATATAAACTTCCACGAAAAGATTATATTATCAATAAATTAAAAGGACATACATAGTTTACAACTTTAGATGCAAAATCCATATATTGGCAACTAAGATTACATGAAACTACGAAACCTCTAATAGCTTTTACATGTCCTTCTCAAAAACATTATCAATGGAATGTATTACTATTCGGTTTAAAGCAAGCACCAAGAATTTAACAACGATTCATGGATAACAATTTAGAAGGATTAGAAGATTTTACTTTTGTTTATATTGACAATATTATAATCTATTCTAATCAAGATAAGATGGATCATTTAAAAAAGGTTAAAATAGTTCTTCAACATTGTCAAGAAAAAGGAATAATTTTAAGCCAAAAGAAAGTAATTAAATTAGCACAAAAAAATATAAAATATTTAGGAATTGAATTTCAAAATGGATATCTAAAATTACAACCAAATATCTTAAATAAAATTCACCAATTTCCCAATCAATTAACAAATAGGACTTATGTACAACAATTTCTAGGCCTTTTAAATTATATTTCTGATCAAGGATTTTTTAAGAATGTAGCCAAAGAACGAAAACTTTTACAACTCAAATACAGTACAAGATCACAATGGAATTGGACAAATGAAGATACTCAAGTTATTAAAATACTAAATACATTATGTAAGGATTTACCTGTTCTCTATAATTATCTTCCTAAGGATACACTGCTGGTATAAATTGATGCTATTATGGATACATGGGCAGGATGTCTTTTGGCACAACCACCCAACCAAAAGAAGTATTTACTTTGCAAGTATATAAATAGGACATTCAATCCCACTGAACTGAAATACCTAATTCATGAAAAGGAAACATTAGCCTGTCTCAAAACTTTGAGAAAATGGCGTATTGATCTATTACCTGTTGAATTTATTATTCAAACAGATTCCAAGTATTTATGTGGATTTTTTCGATATAAAATTAAAACCAATTATAATCAAAGTAGTCTTATTAGATGGCAACTTGAACTCAATCAATATTAATTTAGCATACAAGATATCAAATCTACTGACAATTGTCTTGCAGATATTCTAACCAGAGAATGGAAGCAGCAATATTAAGTCTTGAAGATTCATTAACACAAAAAGAAGTTGAATTAATCAATTTACAACAGCAAGTTGGTACAGTCACCAAGGAGATAAATCAATTATGGACCACCATCCAGTTATTAAAACAAAACACCAAAGATCAACCAACATCCGCTATACACACTCCTTCAAATAATTCAGCTACCATTACAAATTCCACTACAACCACCATTCCTCCAATTACCCCTCAATAAGTTACTCAAACATCATCAATCTAACCAAGTAGTCCATTTGGATCGCAGAGAGAAAAAGATACATCCGAATCCAAAACCTATGTTATCTACATTGAACCTATGGCAGGATTGTATGATGGATGGCATAAAGCAGCTATACACATCACCTGAAGGTCAGGTATTTTACATAAAAGCTTTTCCTCCAAAGCTGAAGCTCAAAAAGCTTTAGCAGACTTTAAAAACCCTGTTTTGAATCCTCGGTACAAACAAGTTTTAGAACAACCCATCCTAGACATAAAAATGAAGTCCTTAGGAAAACCCATAAATATGGATCGCATTAATTCAGTACCTTCAAAAGCCTTACAAGCAGAAGCCCGTAAAATCACTTCAGAAATGTTCTATGACTGTTTTCAATCATTAATCACATGGACTGAAGCCCAAAAGATTTTTCAATATTATCCTCAGAAATGAGGAAAGTATGGACCAAAAGCAATTATTTTTCCAAATGCTGATCCATTAACCACCTACCTATTTTTTCAAAGTGCACTCATCGACACCATCTACCTTACCAATTTACACCTACTCTCAGAATTCCCAGCTAGATTTATTCAAGCAGTCAAAAATTATAAGGATCGTTTTGCTAAGGATCGAGAAATTTTTATCAAAATTTTTAGCAGTTATCCTATATTTAAAGAAAATGATACTCTCATGGACACAGAGATAAAATTATCTCAAATTGCTTTTCTCACCATCAAAATTAGCAATGGCATTTATCCATCTATTGATGAACCACCACAACATACATTCAAATGGGAGCTTATCAATTAATTCAATCTTCACTGCCTTGAAGGTGTATTTATCCAAGGATCTAGAATTACTGTGGAATCAACCGTCAAAGTCAATTATAAAGGAATTAATCAAGTTATGATTTCAACATACAAAACTACTATCACACTAGATGCACTTCAGATCATTAAACAATTTTTAATACCCTTTTCCTCTTTAGAAGGGATCTTTAATGATTTTTCTCCCTCATGGAAATATGCAATTTGCCATCAACTTCAAAATCATCCTCAATATAAATGCAGATACTACCCTTCCACTCAAGAAGCACCTAAAGACGACGATGTTGGATCCATTGAAGCAATAATTGAAGAATAATTCCAGTAATTAGCCTCATATAGGCTGCTCTCTTTTTAAAAGTTATGTAAATTATTGTATGATATTTTCTTTTCAGTAGTCAAGAATCTCCTTTTACTTTAAGTCTTATCTACCTTTTCTTTATGTCATTTTAGATTCCTTTACTTTTGTTTTTTTTGGCCACCTGTTTTGGCCTTTTCTTCTTTCTCGTTTTATATAATGTAACCTTCAGAGCCTTCAGAATTCATGAAATAAAATCTCTTTCTTCTTAGCTTCTATCAATCCTCTCTTCTACCTGGTATTGGCTTCTTGAGGAAACGTAAAAGGTATGAAACTAAGTTGCTTGTTTCATCATTTTTATTATCATTATATATTTTGTATTTAGCCAAATTAAGTCATGATTCTCCCCTTCTTGAGAACCATTCAACTTAGATTAACTGAAGAAACGAATATAAGCATACAGATCCCTAATTTAGTTCTTCCTTCTTTCAGATCGAAGCTTTAAATATGGGATATTTTGAACAAAAGCAAGCTTTAAAGGCCTTAATCAAGGAAAGTTATGATAGAGAAACTGGACTAAATCGCATTTTGGCCAGATATCATGGATATAATAAACAAGCTTATAATTCACAAGATGCTAGATGCTATGCTAAAATGTATGATACATCTCAGATGATTATCTACATTAATCAACTCAAAGACATTAACAAAGAAAGTAGAAAGAATTCTATTTTTATGATAAACCATCTTATCGATTAACTCTAAAATTCTTGAGCCATGATTATCCAACTTGTTTTATTTTATACTGTTCTTACTATACTTTATGTTCAACCATTTATATTTATGCTTTTTATCTGTTTATTATGTTTACATCCTGTCGAATTATTACAATTTTTATATGCATGTTTTATTAATGGATTTATTTATCAATTTTGAAAATATTTATGGTGTAAATTTTTTAATCTCAATTTCGCTACTACCTATGACATGATACTTTATATTAAGTAATGACAACATCTAATTGTGCTATTTGTAATCAATTAATCGAACATATCCAATATAATGAACAGTTACAAAAAATATTATAATGAATTCAAACATTTTGAAAATCGTTATAATTATGTTCAATTTGTCATCTCAAATCCTCAAGTCTTACAGCCAATTAAAGGTAGATTAGAGTTAGCTTAACAATTGTATACTTTTTATACATGCGACGTAAATCATTTGGAACGAACATTAAACAATTATCAAATAAGTACTCGTTATCATTAAGTCATTAAAATGACTAAAATAATTGATCAAAAGCAAGACTCAACTATTGTAGAAATTGATAATTTCGAATTAACAGAATCTTTAGGAACTTTTCATATTAATACATTATTATCAAATGATAAACAAAAACAAATTTCATTAAAGCTCTAAATAAGAAATCAATAATTCTCAAAATTCCTATATATCATACTACATATTACCAAAAATTACAACTCTTAACTACAAAATTAGAATATCTTCAGTTCTATCTTCTCAACAATATGTCTATTTAGCTAGAAATTGAAACATTATTATAAACTGTTTGTAGTGAAAATCCCCTTGATCCAATTAAAAATTATAATCAACAATTAATTGAAATCAAACTAAAAGATCCTACACAAGAAATTAATATTCGAAATAATATACCATATACTCAACAAGATGTCCAAGAATTTATCATAGAATGTTCAGATTTATTAGCAAAACAATTAGTCACACCTAGCACTAGTAAACATTCTGCTCCAGCGTTTTATGTAAATAATTCTATTGAACAAAAAAGAGGTAAACGAAGAATGGTTATTAATTATAAAAAACTCAATGAAGCCACTATTGGTGATGCATATAAACTTCCACGAAAAGATTATATTATCAATAAATTAAAAGGACATATATGGTTTTCAACTTTAGATGCAAAATCCGGTTATTGGCAACTAAGATTACATGAAAATACGAAACCTTTAACAGCTTTTACATGTCTTCCTCAAAAACATGATCAATGGAATGTATTACCATTTGGTTTAAAGTAAGCACCAAGTATTTATCAAAGATTCATGGATAATAATTTAGAAAGATTAGAAGATTCTACTTTTGTTTATATTGACGATATTATAATCTATTCTATCAAGATAAAATGGATCATTTAAAAAAGGTTAAAATACTCCTTCAACGTTGTCTAGAAAAAGGATTAATTTTAAGCCAAAAGAAAATAAAAGTAGCACAACAAAATATAGAATATTTAGGAATTGAATTTCAAAACAGATATCTAAAATTACAACCAAACATCTTAAATAAAATTCACTAATTTCCCAATCAATTAACAAGTAGGACTCATGTACAACAATTTCTAGGCATTTTAAATCATATTTTAGATCAAGGATTTTTTAGGAATTTAACCAAAGAACGAAAACTTTTATAACTTAAATGCAATACAAAATCACTATGGACATGGACCACTGAAGATACGCAAGCTGTTAAAAAATTGAAAACATTGTGTAAGGATTTACCTGTTCTCTATAGTTATCTTCCCAAGGATACACTGCTGGTACAAATTGCTGCCAGTATGGATACATGGGCTAGTCGTCTTTTGGCAAAACTACCCACTCAAAAGAAGTACTTACTTTGCAAGCATGTAAACGGGACGTTTAATCCCACAAAATTCAATTATCCATTTCATGAAAAGGAAACATTAGCCTGTCGTATTGATCTATTACCTGTTGAATTTATTATTCAAACAGATTCCAAGTATTTATGTGGATTTATTTGATATAATATTAAAACCAATTATAATCAAGGTCGTCTTATTAGATTGCAACTTGAACTCAATCAATATCAATTTGTCATACAATATATCAAATCTACAGACAATTTTCCTGCATCTGAATCCAAAACCTATGTTATCTACAATGGACCTATGGCATGATTATATGGTGAATGGCATAAAGCAGCTATACACATCGCCAGAAGGTCAAGTATTTTACATATAAATATATTAGTATTCTTGTGGAATTTTTTTAGGATATAATTTCTCAATAATGCCCAAACTTTAATTTTTCTCTTTATCCCTTATAACTCTGGTTATGAATAAAATAAAGTATGTATTTTCGAACTGACTGGTGAAATCGATTAGTTGAGACATACAATGTTCCAGATTATTCCATGTGTCTATGTTTTTTAGGGTCAAGGCATGCCATTATAGAAAGAAACCCTTATATGAGTTATTATTAGAGGTTTAACTATGATTCATTATGCCATTCTCGACATTAAGCAAGTGATGTTAATTTTCGTTGTGATGATGCTAGTTCTACCTAAACGAACCCCAAATTGTAAAGCCTAAGTAAAGTTTATTGTATATGAAATATCTATCAAGTATATAATGTATTACTATTAGTTCAAACAAAAAAATAAATTCTAAATTTTTCTTATAGGATAAAATCTTATTGTTTTTATTCTGAGCAAATTAACAATTTAAATTATAATCAAACATGAATGATGATACAAAATGCTTGTCTTTGTGAATGATTAAATATAAATAAAAGTTGTGCATGTACATATAAATTTTAAATAATATTAAAATTGAAAATATTGATCTATAATGGGTGTAATTGTAACGCTCTAAGCTCCTAAATAATTTTCATTTCCTAGCAATAGTGAACGTGATATAGAAAGTCAATCTATAATGGTAAGTATAGGCTTATTTTGTAATGTCATTTAATTTATAAATGACATTGCTGCATGGTTGACGTGCCATATGATCTGTATAACTCAATTCCTTTAATCTATAAACTATCTAAACCAAGTGCACCTATCATTCTATAGGATAGGACTTAAGAGTACTAAGTGGTGATCCCATAAAGACTATGAATACTAATAATGACTTTTTTCTATTATTTATCCTACAATTAAAGTAATGGTGATAATTAATTAAAATAAAAGAAAATAAACTAAGAATAGGTCAACACAATCAAGAAGCTAGAATAGCAAAAGAGTGAAAAGTAAACAAATAATACAAACAGTACTTAGAATTCAAATCTCCCGATAGAACTTCTCATGCAATCATAATTCCACTAATCAAAATTTTTCAAGTTTATTGGATCTCAAAAAATTCTAAAAATATGTTATTATCTTTCTCAAGAATATTAACTCCTAATCTTAGGTGGATTAGCTGATATCTCTTTCTAATTAAAACCTTTAGAATTGCATTACTCGATTTATGAATTTCTCTATTAGGTTTAACCCTAATTCGAAAGATTTATGGTGACCTATCTCTAGGTTTATATGTAACTCTTTTTAATTATACTAGATCTATTCACATATTGGATTTCTCAATCTCAGTTGCATGAAATCATACATAAATCATACAGGCAATATCAATTTATGCCTAAATAAGATCACTATAAGTTCTATCTTAGGGTTCATCTAATCTAGGCACCACAAAGGGTTTAGCTCATCACAATATCCAACAAAGCACCAAAACTAAAGGAAATTATGAAAATCAAGGATAATGTGATTGAAATCCCTAAAATATTCAAAACTTCACTCTATATTGATTTAATTCCACTTTAAAGGGGTTTCCTTAGTGGTTTCTCTCTCTTTGTGATGTTCTAGGGTTTCTCATATTGTTTTCCTTGACTCCTCTATCTTCTATCACTTAATCTTATCTTTTTAAATTCAAAATTTGAATCCAATAAAATACATGAGTTTTGGTGACCATGTTATTCAAATTAATACACAACGCTATTTGGCGCTAAAATATGTATAGATATAAGTGTGTATTGTAAATATAGCCTTTTTACTATTCAACATAGGCAAGTTACTCACCAACATGGGTGTGTTATGTGGGAAACACTCATCATGCCTCCAAACTCTCCAAAACAACTCAATCAAACTTGCTCCAAACTTAATCATAACTCAATCAAAACATCTCTAAATTGCTCCAAACTTGTTCAAATTTTTTCCTTTAAGCTCCATGTGAGTGAATTAGATTCTAAAAACAAATTAAAAATAACTTAAGTGCCAAAATCAATAAAAATACTCAAATAAAGAAGAAAAATGAATTTAATATGAGGTTAGAAATATGACTCCCCATATTTAAGCATTTCTTTGTCCTTAAGTAAATAATATTTCCAATTCATTTATTCTTCCCAATACCCCCATGTTCTTCATCTCAACCTATCTATTCATACTTTAAATGTCATGTCTTAATTAAATCAAAATACAATCAGAATGAAACAATCATAGAATAAAATTTTCACAAGCCAAAACCACAAATGATATTTTGACAACCTTTCTGAAATCAAATTCAATGGGTTTTAACAGTCTTACTCCATAGTTTCACTTAATTCACTCAAAGCATTAGGGTGATTATTAATGAAACTCTCAAATCAATAAATAAAAGGATTCTTAGCTATAGGATATCTCAACAATTATAAAATAAATTAAAGGCAAATATTAAAAGGTCTTTCAAGCAAGGTTTAATGGGGTGTAGATAAGTTATGGTGAAGGATATATTTTTAGGCTAATTAATATAAAGGAAATTACGTAAACAAGATCATATAAAAATTTGATTCAATTAAACTCAAATCTCCATATATAATGTAAGTAAGGTGAAAAACATATCATGTATCTTTTCTTTCTCCTTCTCATAATTTCAACACTTTATTATTATTATTATTATTATTATTATTATTATTATT
>JANIIA010048444.1:0-11477 GCA_027478495.1 Erythroxylum alaternifolium
TATGACAACACAAGTGCTATCAACCTATTGAAGAATCCAATACAACACTCAAGGGTAAAGCATATCGAAGTTAGGCAACATTTTCTGTGAGACTATGTTCAGAAGGGATTATTAGTCTACAATTTGTTGAGACGAAACATCAATGGGCAGATATATTTACTAAGACCTTGAATGAAGAAAGATTTAAAGAAAACAGACAAAACATGAATATGGTAGCATTGAGTGATAAACATTTGACACGACATGACCCAGAGGATTTTTACAGAAGGAAGATAAAAAGTCGTAAGTTTTCAAGGGCACAGTAACTGTAAGTTACAGACGGTAACTTTTGAGATGGTAGTATAAAAGAGAAATATTCTCAAAAAGTTCAGAACATCACCGACTTTAGAATACTCTTAAAATCCTCTGAAACCGACTCTTGCAGAACCTCTTAAACAAAACGATTCATTACTCCTGATTTTAAGCCCTTTCGTTTACATTCTCATCCTCAAAAACTAATCTCAGTACTTTGAGAAAGTTCCTACTATCTAAAGATCATAATGGATCAAGCTATGATTTATGGAAGACTCGTTGATTTCGACTCCTTGAAGAATAATCAAACGGACATTGAATCAGAAGTCGATGCCGCAGGATGGAAAAACTTCTTTCAGGTTCCTGAAGCAGTTTATCTGAATGAAGTTTATGAGTTTTGGAAGAATATGATAGTAGTAGACAATACTGTAGTATCAATGGTGGATAGACTGTCGGTTATTATGACATTGGAGCTAATCAAGAAGGTCAGTGGATGTCCAAGTGTTGGAGTAGGGGTGTCTCAGAACATTAGATGGATGAATGAAATCTTTGTAGAGAAGGCACATGTCAATCGACAACATTATGGATGTAATGACCCAAAGGACAAGAAGGCGGCAAATCTTGTTCCGAAGGCTAGGGTTCTATATACAATACTCTTTCACTGTATTCTACCAAGAATAAGATCGAAGAATGTTGTGACAAACATTGATAAACAATGCCTGTTCTATCTTCTCAACCATCAGTCAATCAATCTTCCACACCTAATTTTGGGGTATATGATGAAGACAAAGAGGATTCCAATGCCTTACCCTATGGCATGATGTTAACAACACTCTTTAGAGATTCTGGAATTCTTTTGGATAGAGGAAACAGAGTGAAGATGAATATCAAAAGCATTATTAATGCATCTATTATATGTAGAATGAGATTGAAAACTCAAGAAATAGAGGAGACAATTTCTATGGTGAAATCAAGGACTGAGGGGGAGTGCACAGTCTGGCGTAGTGGAAATGTTAGTCCCACAGAGAGGAAGAAACCTCAACCCTTAGAAAGAATGGTTATAGAAGAAAAGAAAAATAAATCATCTGAGGTAGAAGTTATAGATAAGACGATTTTACAAAAAGAAAAAGGCTAGGTGCATCTATTTGAGAAACAAGTGCCGTTGAAAACAAAAGGAGAGACACTTGATGTTGAGCAAGTTAAGAAATCAAGAAGATCACTAAGATTACTAACTCTCTGACAAAAAGATCAGAAGAGAGGAAAAGAATTGATTCCTGGTGAAGATTCTGAGAAGGTAGAAAAAGCACCTCAGGCTACTAGGTCTTTGGTCTCAATCTTTCAACAACAACAACCAAAGTCAACAAAAGAGACCGAGATTAAGAGGAAGTTGGAGTTTGAGAAGAAGAGACCCCAACCACGACAACCTTCTTGACTGGTAGAAGAAACTAAGAAGTTGAAGAACAGTCAAAAAGAGAGTACTTCAACTGGTATTAATCAGAAGGAAAAATCAATTGATTCTTATAGTCCTATCAAAAAAGAGGACTTGAAAATGAAGGTGATAGAAGAAATGGTACCTGTAAGAAGTAGAGGCTCAATCATAATAAAAGAACCTGTGAAAAGGATAAT
The DNA here is from genome assembly GCA_027478495.1 of Erythroxylum alaternifolium. Lineage (NCBI taxonomy): Eukaryota > Viridiplantae > Streptophyta > Magnoliopsida > Malpighiales > Erythroxylaceae > Erythroxylum > Erythroxylum alaternifolium. Next base: position 1,918 of record JANIIA010048444.1, read on the forward strand.
CAAGGTACAAGTTAAACCTATGTTGGTTAATAATCAGTCTATACATCTTCTAAGTCATGAAGAAAGAATATTATATGGGATTCTAAGAGATGAAAAATCAGAACCATATCCCTTGAAAATGACAAAGGATCAATATACCATCTACCCAGCTACAGGTAGAACATTGATCAAAATTGTACCTGATGTGCAACCTAGAGCTGTAAACATTGTACGCAATGTAGAAAAAGAGAAACAGAAGATGTACCCTGAAGGAAGAACAGGTAACCTTACAGATGAGCAGATACAAGAAGCTGTGAGAAGCATAGATGATACATGCAATGCAGAACAACCAAGAGGCATCTATGTTTCACACCACATTTCAAAGGCATCAGGAAGTCATTGTGGATGCTTCTCCATAGACGCAACTTCTCAGGTGGTTGGAAGGGTGACTAAAGGATGGTTTAGACCTATTATGGTCGGAGGTATCAGTTTCAACTTAGAAACTTTTGTGAACCTACTTATCCATCTTAGACCTTTGAGTTCTATACCCTCAATCAAAGATGTCCTTCACCTTCTTGGCAAACCAATACCAAAACTACCAAAGCCTGATGACCTTGATCTCCCAAATGGAAAACAATTGTTCAAACCTCCTGTGTTGAAAATCATTAAATTTGATGTTATACATTCAGAAACATACGATGAACTAAACTTCTATCCATCAAGTGAACCTCCACAAGTTCCTAAAATTGGAATGGAAGAAGTTAGTCAGTCTTAGAAGTGGAGTCTGGAAGCCTTAGTGAAGGAGATGGAAGAAACTCATACAAATGTTGAGGATTTGAGGGACTCCATTGGTGATCTACATGAGGAAGTAGCTTATCTTCGAGTGACAGTAGAACAATACCTCAAGTTGATCAAGACTGACATGTAACGAATGTTTTCTGAAATCATGCAGCATCTGAGAACATCTTTTTGATTAATAACAAATAGGGGGAGAAAAGAAGATTGAAGACGAAAGAAGAAAAGAAGAAAAATAAGGGGGAGAAGAACAGAAGGAACAGAAGCAGAAGCAAAAAGAAGAAGATAGTATATGTGTATTTTGTTTCAATTCATTATTCATTATCTGAATAAAAATAGTTCATTCACTTTTATATTATGATTATTTGTTATCATCAAAAAGAGGGAGATTGTTAAGTCAGGAGGACTTTATGATAATAAATTTTGATGACAATCAAATAATAATAATAATAATAGAAATAAATGAACTAGTTTGATGAGTATGTTAAGTGTGCAGAAGAAGCAAAACACAGAAGAAGCAAAAGACAGAAGAAGTAGAAGACAGAAGAAGTCAAAACACAGAGGAGGTGAAACACAGAAGAAGTAGAAGACAGAAGAAGTCAAGACACAGAAGAAGTAAAACACAAAAGAAGTAGAAGACAGAAGAATTCAAAACACAGAGGAAGCGAAACACAGAACAAGTAGAAGACAGAAAAAGTCAAAACACAGGAGAAGTAAAACACAGAAGAAGTAGAAGACATAAGAAGTCAAAACATAGAGGAAGCGAAACACAGAAGAAGTAGAAGATAGAAGAAGTCAAAACACAGAGGAAGGGAAACACAGAAGAAGTAGAAGACGGAAGAAGTCAAAACACAGAGGAAGCGAAACACAGAAGAAGTAGAAGACAAAAGAAGTCAAAACACAGAAGAAGTAAAACACAGAAGAAGTAGAAGACAGAAGAAGTCAAAACACAGAAGAAGCGAAACACAGAAGAAGTAAAAGACAGAAGAAGTAGAGACACAGAAGAAGCACGACACAGAAGAAGTAAAACACAGAAGAAGCGAAACACAAAAGAAGTAGATACAGAAGAAGCGAGACACAGAAGAAAATACAGAAGATACAAAGCAGAAGATATGCGAGTACGTCGAGCAGTTAGTTAGTTGGAGTTAGTTACAGAACTCAACTAAATAGCGGTTTTCAAGAATTAAGAAGCGTTTATCAAGACTCAAGAAGCAGTTATCAAGATTCAAATAAGCAGTTGAAGACTTATACTATAAATACGAGTCGTAGTCGAAGACTAAATAATTTTTTTAGAGAGATCTTTGATTCTACGACTTTTGAACATTCAAGTGTATACTTAAAAATTATGTAGTGTGATACTGTAGAGCTAAACTACTGTAACAATAGCTCACGATATCTTTCTAGTTAGAGAAAGAAACGGCTGAGAGCTTAGAGAGGCTAAGATAGCTTAAAAAGAATATTTGGTGTACGAGACCTGAAGAGGCTCGAGAAGAAAGAAAGAATACTTGTACATTTGTTGAAATATAGTGAATACTCAGAAGGAATCTGAGGACTAGACGTAGCTCACGGTTTGGGGTGAACCAATATAAAATCGTTGTATCTACTCTCTATCTCTCATCTTATTCTATTTTGTTCTTAAACAAGTACATATAAGTTATTTGCGATTTAACTCATAAAATTTTTGTTAGTGATATTCTTTTAACGAGTCAGAGAATTTCTTATCAAGAAAAATTAAAGTTTAGTATTTGAAAAAGAATACACAATTCAACCCTCCTTGTGTATTTTATCTATTATACTTAATTTCTATATTAATGTGTGATTTACTTCACATTTTCTAATTGATTACATAACTTTTTGATAAATGAGAAATTTTATTAACACTAAATTAAAAAGTGTGTTATAAAAGGATAATAAATATAAAACAAAGCTCAATTAATGAACAAATTAAAATGGATCCTTGAAATAATATGGAGATAAGGCTATTGCACCTATAATCTAATTGAAAGAGCAAATAGCAAAAAATAATTTAAATATTCCAAAAGGCTTTTAAACTGAACCTTAGAGTAAAGGGGGTATATTTGGTCATCTAATTTTTTCGTATTTTTCTTCAAAAGATTTAAGGGTGAGCTAAGTGTTGTTAAAAATATTTGAAACTACACTCGGATCGCCCTTGGATCATTAAAAGATTTACATTCATTTAATCGTCCTGAATTTTTTGAAGAAGTCACTCCAAAGTGTTGTGTTAGTTTCAATCTTAGTGAAGCATATGACATTGATGCATAAGAGAGTCCCATACCAAGAATATGTATGGGAATTTAAAGACGAGGTGCTTTATTGTTTTGACTCGATAGGAGCATAAGGAACAACTTTGATGAAGGTCGATCCATAAAAGATAGTTTGTCTTTAGTTAGGAGTTTTTATTTAATAGTTAAGCAAGGAATAAAATTTAATCACAGGACAACGTCAAGAAACTATAAAAGTTTACTCCAAGTAACAATTTGACACAATGAATAAAGATGAAATAAGATAGTTTTGTTTGAGAGGGTGCCTGTATTGTTATCCTGCTAATGATTCAATTTTCTTTTAAGGAATTAAGGTTATATAAAGAAAAATTATCCTTAAAGCATCGACAAGCTTGTGAGGGGAATGTTGGCCAATTCCAATCATTATTGCTTATGATTGTACTAATCTTAATGTCAGATTAAAAACCATCTATAATTGATTTAATTAATAGGAATCTGTCTAAAGGCCCATGTCATACCAGTTGTTAGACTAACAAAGTTTGATTGGCCATCTCCTATAAGATGTTTTAATTTATTATAGATTAAGTCTCTATTTTAAAAATCTTATTCTATATCTATAAGGAGTTGAACTTGCAAGAGATCAATGTACATCCATTGAACCCATAAAGACTGTTTATTAGTGAATAGTCTCCATATAACTTTAATAAGGAACTTTTGGTTATGGGTTGCATTGTAGTAATTTCTAGTTTACCTTCATGTTTAGAGGCACAATTTCTTTTTATCTAATTTTGGCGCAACCCAAATTATCTTTATTTCTTTTCTATAGAATGTTCTTCAAAGTCCTTTTAATAAGTTTACAAGTGCATAATGGAATGAACAGGTGACTAGCATAATCAATATGCAAAGTGTTGAGGATTAAGCTAATAAGTGTTAACCTACCTGCAAAATAAAAGAGTTTGAGAGTCCAAAAGTTAATAAGATCATAAATGTGATGGATCATTGGTAGCCACCCATTATAAATCAATCTCTTAACAATCAATGGAATTCTTAGCCATTTGAATGTTAGGGAAAACCAAATTCAAAATCAGAGATTATATAGACTTCATTTACTAGTTACAGATGACCAATTGAGATAAAATATGGAATTTTCTTTATTAACCACCAAGCTTGATCGAATTTGAAACTCTACTAAATTCTCTAAGAATAAATTTAAAGGTCAATATGGAATAATAAAAGTAAGCTATATTTAAAGGTTAAGTTAAAGAGATTTAAGCTTGAGCATTTCTAGTTATAAATGAAATTTGAGCCTACCATTTTTCCATTTTACCAAGAGATCGAAAATTGTTAAGTAGATAACAAAGAGATATGGGCTTATGCAATCTCCTTTTTGCAATACCCTTTCCTCCTTTCAAAAGCCATGTGGTTTCTAAGCTTATGATAATCAGGTAAGAAACCAAAGAAAAATATTCTTGAATCTAAAAGATAAAATGTTTGGAGAGCCAAAGACCTTTAGAAATTTAAGAAGAATTTTCTAACCCACCACATTGAAAACTTTTTTAAAGTCAAATTTTAACATGTACCTCTTACTTTCATTATTTCTGTGATAATTACAAATAACTCTTATGCTAATATAATATTATCACATATGTGTCTTTTAGGAATGAAAGTGTTTTAAGAAGGACATATTATAATGTTAAGGTGAGCTTCGACCTTCTTACAAAAATTTTGAAGAGACTATTATAAAACTTATTATAGCAAGAGATAGGTTAGCAATCATAAAAAGAAATAGAGTTAAGGAACTTTGGAATCAAGGTAATATTGATATTGTTAAAGTACTTCGGGAGTTTGCCATTATGAAAGAAGTCAATGATCTCTTTGTAGATATAAATTCAAAACATATGCTAAGATTTCTAAAAGTTATAACTTGCTATGGAGCCTTGATTAGATTAATAATGAAAATATCATACTTAACATCTTTTAGAGAGATGGGGAGGATGAGAATTTCTTTAATATCATCACTAATCTAAAGGTGAAAAGAGGAAACTAAAAGCTATTATTGACTTTTTCTTTCTAAACCCAAAATAAGTTTATAATGATAGTGAGCTTTATACTTAATTATAGAAGAGTCAATCATGATTTTACCTTAAAAGTATTTGATTATATTGATTATGTTTTACTTTCTCTTTAATAGTAGAGAATTATAGAAACAACTTATATTATCATCATCCTATTTGATCCAATTGACCTTAGCATTCTCTATTTGACTAAGGTATATAGAGAGAATAGATTTCTCTTTTGTAAGGATAGATTATACGTTATGGTTCTTTTTTAGTTCCCTCTAGCAAGAGTAAGGAGATTCTTTTACAATGTTGATATCAATTCAAATGGAATTTCCTTCGTTACGGTTTAACTTTTTCATTTGTTCCTTAATAAGTTTCAGCCTCTTGACACGATAAAATTATAGGGTGCCGTTAACTAGTTAAGTCTAACAGTTTTCTAGAACATTTGCAAATTCCATGAAGTTATTTAGATAGTTACGGAATCTAAAAAGAAAATTTCTTCTTAGTTATGACATCCAAAAATTGTCAAATATATAAGAACAATTGAAGACAAAAGGAGGTTCAAAAGAGGTCGAGGAATTTTCAAATCTCTGAAACCAAGAGGACTTAACTATAGCTCTGTCAAGCTTTCTTTAAATTAGATTTTTATTACCATGCTCCAAGTGAAGAGGCATCCACAATAGTTTAAATTAGAAGGTGATGTAAGAATAATTATCCTAAATAAAGGATCCATAACATGTAAGCTCAAATTAGTTGAAAAAAATATAGAGTCTATGAAGATTTAGAGACAAAATACTCATCTTTGTCTAAACACAGTCTCCAATACAGATGTGGCCCAAATTGTGCCAAATTTCATAAAGTTACAGGAGAATCCATAACCTCAGCTAAGGGTATACACCATATCGTGCCTAACTCTCCAAGTTATAAGAGGATCCATGATCTCAATCATAGGTGTGTCTTAAACCATATCAAATTTTATAAAGTTAAAAGGAAATCAACAATCTAAATATGGGCATGCCCTAGAACAAGCTCATTAGTGTTAGAAAACTTATAAGCAACACGACCTGGCCTATAACTCAACCTACTCAAAACTATATTTTTTGTTGTTTAGTATTTAAGTCATCTTTCTTTTTAGTTAGAATAGTTTTGCATTTTTTTATTGTGAGCCTTTATAGCTTCTTTACCTTGTTCTTTGTTGAATTTTAAAATTATCAAAGAATTCTTTGTTTTTGGCATTCAAATACTTTATAAATTTGGTTTTATATTCTTTATAATCAATAAGTCAATTCTTTTACAAATTTATTTTACCTTTCTTTGGTTGATTCAAACTTATTCATAGGCTCTCTATAGTATATTCCTATATGAGTTTGCATCAATTGGTATTAGAGTTTGAATTTAAATGAAGTTTGGTTATCCTTTTGTTTTAGAATTGTATTCTATTTCTTTGTCAAAAATTAAAAAAATTATCATTTCCATGATTTATTTTCATTCTATTACATCTTAATCTTCTTCTAAAGTTTTAATAAAATAAAATAAAATTTCATCATCTTTTTATTTTTAAGGTTTATCTATCTCTACTTTTCTTGCTAAGGTTTCTTCATTACTCTTTTTTTTATTCTGCATCCTTCATACCACTTATTTGTATGATTGCTAAAAGAAAAGAAAAAAAAGGTAACGCAGGAATGATTACCTCAAGAAATCATCTTCAAATACAATATAAAATTCTTGTTGATCTTTCTTTATTTTACTTGATTTTTGTATTTCTTACTTAATTCATGATTTAATTTTTTCTTCTTGATGAACATATTTTTTTTAGCTTACAAAGTTGTATTCTTAATCAAGTTTGTCTAGTTCTTTAAAGAAAGTATGAAGGAAACGAAGAGTGACATATGAGTGATTTAACATCAAAGGAGAAAAAAAGATAAGTCGTTCTTTATATAGGCTATGCAATAATAAATTAAAATAATAAGCACGATGTATGACGAGGTGAAGGACGTGTTAGAAAAATAGTCACTACAAATTGTTGAATAGCACACTTTTAATAAATGGATGCATAACAAATGTAACAACTCCAATTGAGGTTGATGAGGATAATGATGAACTTAGTGATGATGATGTTCATCTAGCATTTGAAGTTAAATAAGGTAGGTTTAGACTTAGAGAGGAGTTCAGTTTGATTGAAAGAAAAGGAGGGAACCAAGAGTTAAAAAAATGGTAGATGAAATTCTTAGCAATATCGAGATGAGCATACCTTACTTTAAGAATAGGAATGATCATGAAACTTATTTAGAGTGGGAGATACATATAGAATTAATCTTTGAGCATCATAGTTACTATAGGGAGAAGAAGATAAACTTGACAATAGTGGAGTTCATCAATTATGCCATTTTCTGGTAGGATCAAATGATTCAGGATAAGAGTAGAAATCATAAATGACACATAAAAACTTGGAATGAATTAAAAGCTCTTATACAGAAGAGATTTATGCCAAACCATTATTCTAAGGATCCTTATCAGTTACTATAGGGAGAAGAAGGTAAACTTGACAATAGTGGAGTTCATCAATTATGCCATTTTCTGGTAGGATCAGATGATTCAGGATAAGAGTAGAAATCATAAATGACACATAAAAACTTGGAATGAATTAAAAGCTCTTATAAAGAAGAGATTTATGCCAAACCATTATTCTAAGGATCCTTATCAGAGGTTGCAATGTGTTACTCAAGGACCAAAGAGTGCGGGACGCTAGTATAAGGAGATTAAAATAGTCTTATTCCTAAATAATAAAAAGGAGGATAAAGAAGTGACTAAATCAAGGTTCATGAATAGGTTGAATAGAAATATATATAATGTAGTAGAGTTACATCACTACCTAAACTTAAAAGAGATTATGTATATGGCTATAAAGGTGGAGAGGCAACTCAAACGTAAGGGACTATCAAAGTATTCCATTGGTACTAATAATTCTTGAAGGCTTAATTGGAAAAGGATGATAGGAGTTCATCTAAAGTACAAATAAACCTCTTAAATCTATAGATGATGTATATAATCAAGGCAAAGGTAAAATTGATTCTCAACCTACTCAAAGTAAAGATATTAAATATTTTTATTGTTTAGTAAGGCATATTGCATCCCAATACTCAAATACGAGGGTTATGATCATTAAAGGTAATGGAGGGGTAGAAAGTGTAAATGATTTAGAAGAAAAGAAATTTAGGCTATCATTTGAAGATTCTAATAACGAATGGACCAAATATGATATTAAGGGTGAGGCACTTATCATTCAAAGAGCACTATGTCTTCAACGTAAAAAGGATAAGTTAGGGTAGTAGAGGGAAAACGTATTCCATATTAGATGTCACATTCATAGTGTTGACCAATTTTATGATTTCTTAGTTAAATCATGTCATTGCACGTGAATATGATGTGAGATTAGTCAATAATTGCATTAAAGTGAGCTACTAATCAATTCACAACTTGGTTATAGCTAAATCTTTTGATTGTGTTCTTTCTCGTGAGTTTGATACAAGTTGTTATTATTTTGCTACTTATTATCACCCTTTAGTTTCTAGAAATTGACCTATTGATCTATCAAATGAGCTATTCAATTAATCAAACCTAAAATGGTATTCATTCAACTGAATGATGTACTTATTTGATGAATAGTTAATCGAACAATGTGTTCAACTCGGTAGGTTGATCAAATAGGGGTTGTTCCAATTTTATTTTTCATACAATTTTTTGTAGTTTAGGCTAGCTCAATCCCTTTAATCACCTCGTAGATTATTTTATCTCTTAACTTAGTATTGTTACCTTCTTTCAAATGGGTAATTTTACATAAGTTAGGTGAGATGGTATAATGACTATGTATTATAATCTTAATTTACAAATTTTTATTTCCTCAAAGGAGATAATAGTGTGTAATATCATTTCTTGCTTAATCTGCTGGAACATTTATTTAAATTATTTGTTCTTTATAAAGGATAATAGATGGTGTGGATTTTTAGTATTTGTTGTATCTCTTTATTAATCTAATGAGTCAATTAATGGTAAATAATAAAATATATTTAATTTAGACCATAAATGGTAATAACTTTGAGACTTAAAATAGTGACCAGTTAGCCTTAGGTTTGTCAGAATTGGATATGGATATGATTAGGATGAGCCTACTCTTGTGGCACATGAGAGTATGATATTATAGAAGGTTCATTCCCAAAAATGGGAAAGATCAAATAGGCCAAGTATCATGGTAATGAAAAAATATATTTCATCATCTTTGAAGGGTAGACCACTAGTTAGAAACAATGCCAAAAGGTTTGTGATGGTTTTGAGGGAAAGGGTCACACAATGTGAGAAAGCTAAAGCTAGAAAGCTTATGCATAGTTTGACTTTACTAAAGTATAATATTGTAACACCCCAACTCCCGCTGAACCCGAACCCGATATCGATAGTGATACCCGGATCCGTGCCCCGCGAGGGTGGC
>JANIIA010048484.1:0-11476 GCA_027478495.1 Erythroxylum alaternifolium
TATGATCTTCCAATACTCCACTCCCTCACTTATGATGTGGTACTTCATAGGATTTTTCCAAGAAGAATAGTTAGTACTATTAAAAAGAGGAGGATGATTATTTGTGTTACCTTCTTCCACTATGTTGTTGTGTGTCAAGTTTAGTGCCATCCCTGGAATTTTTCTGCTCTGATACCAATTGAAATGATCTAGAAGGGGGGGGGCGTTGAATAGATCTTTTAAACTTTTTCGCAAAGTGCTACAAAGCAGCGAATTAAAACACACGAAACAAACAAAACAAATTGAAATGTAAAAGAGTAGAGAAGAGAGGCAAAAACAATGTTTATAAAGGTTAAGTGCTAAGACCTACGTCCTCTACCTAAGCTCCCACTTAAGATTTTGATAATGCTCTTTACTACACACTTTTTAGTTCAGTGTGAACTTTCCAATCAATTTGACTTCCAGCTCAAGCTACCCTTACAGGTGATTTGTTTTCTTGGCATAAATCCTACCTCTAAGCGATTCTTCACTAATCACTTAGCTCACAATAATAACTATAGAAATGAAGTAGTAAAGCTCAGTACAGCTGAATACAATTAGAATATGCTAAGAAGTAAATTGAGAGCAATAGGAGGATAATCTTGAACTATAGCAAGTATGCTTCACTTTGGACTTGTGTAAGTAATCATCTTTACTTAAAGGCTTCAAGATGTTTATAAATGTTGCAGAACTCTTCTAGCTGTTGTAGAACGCTCCTAGCCGTTGTATGAAGATTTTCTCCCATTTGAAATCAATTGACAAAGTCAAATTTTGCTTAACTGTAACTGATAGTTAACTAGTCGATGTATAATAGTCGACTAGTACATTATAGTCAACTTGTCTTCATGAAATAGTCGACTAGCACTAACGTTTTTCATGAAACTTTCAGCTCCGCTCTTCGAATAGTCGACTAATATGATGATAGTCAACTAGTCCATGTATCAAACTGACAGGTCTGATTGTTAATAGTCGACTTGCAATATGATAGTCGACTTGTCCAATGCTCCAACTGACAGATCTCACAAAATCTCCAATCTTTGATTGTTGAGATACTCATTTGAATTCTTCAAACAAGATCTTCTAATGAAATACACGTTGTTCATTTCTATTACTCATTATTGCAATCTTGATCTTCATGGATTGACTTTATTTAAATTTCATCTGACTTGATATTGTGCCATCCTTATTCAACTAGTCTTCTATCAACTTCAATTTAACCTGAAATTATTTCTTAACCAGTTCTTTAAATTTTATTATTATCAGAACATAAAAGGATTTAATTTGTCAACCTCCATTGGTCCAACACAGCTTAGATAGTAATGCCCAAATTAATTAAAAGGATGATCTAGAAGGAAGAGTCCATTGATATCTAAAACTAATTAAGTTACTAATATCCAGCTTAGATAATGATACGATTGGATGAACATTATCAAGAGCATTCCTTATCTTAAAATAATAAGATATATATAATTTAAAGGGTAAAATAGAAAGGATTTTTCCATGAATTTAAGTAATTTTTATTTTTTAAAAAATTCCTTCTCTTAGACTTCTGATAAGAATAACAGTAAAACAAAAGTGACATGAACATTACATGTTGATCAATTAAATGTTACTGACATGACAATCTAGTCCAATTCTTAAACCTATTCTAAACTAATTAAACCTGACTCAAAATACTAATTTAAGATAATTACAATAAATTATTAGTTTAGCTTAAGCTTAATTAGTCTGTGTTAGATTTAAGAGTTGGTTAGATTGTAATATCAACAACATTTGATTAGTTCACATATGATATTTATGTTATATGTAATTTACCATTGTTTTCAAAAGGAAGTCTAAGATTAAAAAATTTAAAATCACAATAATTTTTAAAAATATTAAGGAATAGAAAATTTTTTAAAAGTTACTTAAACACATGAAAACTTGTTTCTTTCACTCTAATTTTAAAAACTTGAAATATATAGTCATGTTAGGAATCCACCTGTTTGATTGATTGCTCCCTATAAAAGAGGTCTCCACCATTAAGATAACAAACATACTCTTATTTGGTACTTAAAATTACACCCTTTTTTATGATTTGAGAATGAGAGTGTTATCACTGAAATAACTTTAGAACCTCTTACAATATTTTCTTAAAGGCATGTTACTTCTAGGATACAATAATGAAATCCCTAAGGAAGCATCCATGTGTCTGCCAACACCACTAAACTATTCACCCCACTAAGTAACCATAAAGAATTGAGGAGATGCAATAAGAAATCAATATACTTAAGGTAAGGGTTGATGCCTTACCATCCATGTCACGAGTAACTATTCCTATAATTCATGTCCTGAGGAGACATCAGCCACAACCACAAGTATCATTGCTATTACCATCACCACCACCATCACCTTCAGCCATACCAACTAAGCCATATGAGTAGCCTAACCATCTATTACCCTAGTTTGATATCGAGATATAGATTAAGTGGTATTAGTCTTCTAGAATGTTATAGTTTGAGGCGCCCATTTACATAAACTAGGCATGTTAAGGTAGGTGGACCTTGTCAATGATGTGTGGGAGATCTTCTCTTTTGATGGATGGATCAAATTATTTGACATATATGAGCCAATTTACAAGGAGTTGACTATTGCGTGTTGGATCACAGATGTCAAATAAGTTAATCCATCCATCAAAAGAGAAGATCTCACACACATCATTGACAAGGTCCATCTATCCCTAAAGATTGATGACATTAAGGAATTATGGGACGATGATACCATCCTTAATTTTTATTTAGGAGGAGTGGACCATAATCTTAGCTGCATACAGTTTGGAGTCTAATCTGGGCTTTATTTAATGGAGCATGCATGAACATTGATGCGCAACAAGATCCTTTTGGAATAAAACTGGCTAGACACTAATTCAAGAAACTATTAGCAATCGTTGACCATTGTGCACCTTATCATCCTCTAAAGTCCAAGGTGACGGAATTAAAATTTTCGATGACGTGATATACACATAAGCTCCTTTTGCATTCACTCCGCAAGGAGAGAGAGCATAAGTGTGGTGAGTTAGAGGGACCTATTCTTAATATTCTACACGTATTAGAGGAAGAGGATAGAATTTGATATCTTTTCCATCTAGTTGATCCATAATTGGCCTACTTTAACATTATTAACAAAGGCTCAGATAAGACTGTTGAGAGACTTAGGAGTGCTAGTTAATGACCTTGACTTGGCTATAGTAGTCAGTCCCACACCCATCACAACAGGGATATTACAAGCCATGTAGATGGTGGAGCTCCATATAAAGGTTAATGCTTTATTCTCATTCGGGCACTGCCATGAGTTATAGAGGATGCTTCATTGTAGAAAGACTAGACTAAGGAAGAAGAGAGAGCATCAACTCCATCTCCATTACCTACCACTACACCATCAATCTAGTTAGCCCCCCTTATTCATGTGGAACACTTCATATGGTGGCTAGGTGATTATATGGTGAGAATCATGTAGCATCTTGAGGTAGAGATTCTACTTCCACTAGTATGACCTATAGAGCGTAAAGAGACAAAGTATTAGTTTAATGAGCTTGTGGATGATGAAACTATGCCATATGAGACTGGAGACGCCATAGAGCCACCTGGAGAGGAGGGGATAGAGGATACACCTATTAGAGAGCCGGAGGAGACCATAGAGACACTTAAAGATGATATAACTATTCTTGCAGTAGACAAAGAGACCAAGGAACAAGATGATATACGGACAGTAGCTACTACGGCGTCTATTAGGAGCTTAATAAAGATGATATTCTGTGATGTCCTAGAGCGCAGTTAGTGATATTACCTTATGTGCTAGCAAGACCCCTCTATCTTCTCCATAAGATTGACTTGATTTCACTTTTATACTTTTGTTTTCAATTTTTGATAATACTCTTAAATCTTGATCATATGTATACATAATTTAGTACTTTCCTTATTTGAATTTCTTGTTTTCAAAGATCTCTTTAAATTCTTTATTCCTTTTAGACTTGTTTAGCCTTTAAAGAATTTCAAAGATAAAAATTGATTAAGATGATAAAACAACAGAGTATAACTTTCTTATCTTATCAAATTTCAAAATATAAAATTTGATGAACTTGATAAGCCTATAGAGTTAACTCTCTTGAGTTATCAAATTTCAAAAGATAAAATTTAATGAACTTAATAGGCTATCGATGCTAGATCCCTTGTCCAAACAATTTTTCAAGAATTTAGTTAAAAGCTTGATATTCTTTAACCTTCTGTGTTTTTATGTTTGACTTATAAACAAGGAATCCTATTTTTAACCTAAGTCTTTTAAGCTTATGAGTTTTCTTTTCTAGCTAAGGAGCTAAAGACTTAGGGACTTCTACTAAAATTGAGGTTTTAGACTTTTAGATTATTTTTTTAAGTTAGGGAGTTGAAGATACTTCTTTTAGATTTAAAGTTTTTAAGCAAGCCAATTTTCCTTTTTAAGTTATAGAGATGAAAAGAGTTCTCTTAGACTTAGGATTTCTCTATTTCTAGATTTTTATTTTTATGATAGGGAGTTAGAGGGATTTCTTTTAGACTTGAGATTTAAGAAATTTTAGGGTTTGCTTTATAATTTAAGGAGTTGTAGAGACCTCTTCTAGACTTCAAGTTTTTTAACCTGTAGGTTTTCCTTTTTTTAACCAGGGAGCTAAAGAGATTTCTTCTAGACTTGAGTCTTTTAGCTTATATGTTCTTCTTTTTATACTAGGGAGCCAGAGGAACTTATCCTATTTTTAATAAATTTGTTATATTAGTATATTAGCCCATAGGTATGCAATGAATGTGAAGCTATAATTGATTCCAAATCTTTGTAAAAATACACGAATGTACTATTATCTAGTTGGTTCCATTGTTTGAAAATATTACCAGTGGGACTCCATATTTACTTCTTTTTATTCATTTTTTGAAAAACCTTCAACTAATTTTTTGGTAGGTGTTGTGTTGTCATATACATCCAAAATTAATATTTTCCTCTTTACAACTATAGAGTAGTGAAGTAAAGGTTGATCCCACAAAGAGTGCCAAATGATTTTATGCTTTACAAATAAAAACAAAAAAGGATGTTTTGATAAAGTAACATGAAAGTATATCTAAGAAATAATTAAAATTGAGATATGAAAAAATCAATATAAACCTTAGTTTAGTCCATTTCCACCTTAGGGATAGTATCATTGATACTAGATAAATCAATTTTACTTTAAATATTCATTGTTGGAATTAATTTCTTTCTCTTCTTATTTATAGTAAATAAGAAAGAATGCTTAGTTTAAAGTAACCCTAACCATTAAATAACCCTAGGAAATATGCCTAAGCTTCAATTAAGAAATAGCTTTAAGCATTAGAGAGATAAATGAAATAAAATAATATGGAGCCAACAAGGTTTCATTTAATTCAGTCAATTTTTCTTCCTAATATTTAAGAATCATGTTATGCAACAATTCATAAAACTGTGGTTGCTACAGATTAATGAATTTAATATCTAATCTAGCAATAAATTAAATCAAGAAAAAAATACTAGGCCTTTCTATCAATTAATTAAACAATCATTAAGATGAAGAAGCTCCTGCTATGAAGCTTTGTTTGTTTTTTGTATAGCTGTTGTTTTACTACATTGTTGCTATGCATTCTTCACCCTTCACCTGAATTTTTCCTTTTAGTACATTTCCTTTTATCTCTGCTCTTTTTCTTGGACTCTTTCTTCTTGGTTTACTGACCTATTTCTTCTATTATTTCTTCTCTTGCTCCTTTCTTGTTGGTCTCCTTCTACCTCTTAAATCTCATGCATAAAACTTTTGATCACTTCCTTTTCTTCGAATTGCATTAGAACTTTATTTTTTCCTTTTAACTAACAGTCTTTAACCATGCTTTCTAATTCAGAGAACTTCCTGCCCTTGCTTACCTCCTCTTCTTCACATTACAATTCTCCATCGTCTTCCTCTAATCCTGTAGCTTCCATTCCAACACCTTTACATTCTTCACCTCTTTGTTATATACCTGTTTTGTAAGGCCCAAACATATATCGTAGAAGTATTATAGCATGTCTACGGTGTATTAAGAAGTAACCATAATAAATGAATTAAGTGCACCTAAGTATAGTAAGAGACATAATGGTACTTAATGAAAAAGATTTAGTTAAATGGGTAATTTTTTCATTTCTACATGAACATACCTCTATAATTTGGCCATATCTTGGTTTGTAGACCTCTAAATTAGATAATTACAATTGGAAATTAAGACAGAGACATAGAAATAAAACTTTTATGAAGGAACCAAAATTTTATTATGCCTTTAAGATTTTTGAATTCTTGCTTGAATTTGAGTTATGGCTATTGTTCCTGTTTTCGAACAACTTGTAGTGATTTGGGTATAACTCCCGGACTAAGTAACTAAATTGCATGAAATTTATTATAATAGAAAATTAATACGTAGCAGAATGAAATTAATTTACAAGATTTTAGGCCAATGTGTGAAGTAAAAGGAGAAGAAGGACCAATATGCAATTTTTTTAAAGTTAACGCATGGACTAATTGGATTAAGGCATGCGTGATCAATAATTATAAAGCATGTGTGTTCAATAGGAATTAAGCATATGTGTGAGTCTTGAAAGTTCTAGAATGGGATATGGAGAGAGGTGATGCACTACATTTTGGGGGTTCTAAGTTCAGATTTTTCTCCCCTCCATTTCACCTTCTTCTTCCCATTATTTTTCATGTAAGAAATCAAGCCAATATTAGGAGGAAATCAAGGTAAAAGTTAGGGATTTTCTTTTCATCTTTACCTCTTATTACCTTGCTTATGAAGGAATGAAATTATAAAGTTGGTAGTGGGATTGAGAGGTATATTTTTGGTGTTTCTAGTTGGTGAGTTAAGCAAAGCCAAAGAGGAAGGGAAGGAAAGGCAATAGAAGACCTACTTTGTCAATTTTGAGGTTTTGGACTTCAACTAGTTATTTTCTGTATTTATGTACATTAAATGTGTGAAAAGATTCATTTGGATGTGGAATGGTTTTTGGGATGATACTTTTGTGCTATTTTGCTATTATCTTGTATATAATTGATTGAATATGACAAGAGATTATCGTGTGGTGGAATTATGTCTAGTGTTTGAATCAGTCACATTGTTTGAGTCATAACTTAGCCTATAGATCTTCAAATTATGTGACTTAAGTTTCATATAAAACCTAAGATCTTGGAAATTGAGATCGAAAAAGGTGACCTGATGTTGCCCCTATTTTGGAGTAGCTTGAGATATTTTACCTATATCTCATGATTTAGAAGTCCAAATGGTCTGATTGCTAGAGCTACAGAAACTATAGATATAAAGGAAAAAATGTTTAGAATATCTAGAAACCCAGTTCCGACTTTTTCTATATGCATGTAAAAGAACAAGTAGTGGTATGAATGGACAGAGTGTTTGTCATAACCGTGGCATTGTTTTTGTTTCCGAGTTTTACTATAACTTTTCCGAACCTTTATGAATGTGTATGAAAATTTTTAAACACCTAGAAATAAATTAAATATGACTTACCATATATGAATTGGGTGATTTAATATTGAGCATAATGCATTCCAAAGAAAATTTACATGTACAAAAATGATTTGTATGCATATTTTTTACTTATATATGTGTAGTGTGATTATACAAGTGTGATTGTGATACCCTTCTAATGATGGTAAGCCATGAATTGCATGTATGAATGTCTATCATATGATTCGTGAATATATGAATTATGAAATTTACAAATAGTTAAAGGAAATTGTATGTTTTCGTTTGGATTACCATGTAAATGTAAAGATGTATTTCTAATGTTAAGCATTGGGGAGTTCTGTAATGTGTATATGTATAGTATTGAATAAAATTGTATACCTTGAATTTGTGTACAAGAATTTAGTTGTTATATGTATGGATGGTTGTAGGTTCTGCATAGGGGGTGTTACATTTTGAAAATTGTCATACACATTCATAAAGGTTCGGATAAGATGCCCTAGAAATCAAAAACAAAAACAATGAGACAGTCATGACAAACATTCTCTCCAACATTCTCTCCATTCTTACCACTACTTGTTCCTTAATATGAATATAGAAAACGTCAGAATTGGGTTTCTATGTCTTCTATACATTTTTTCCTCTATGTCTATAGTTTCTATGGCACTAACAATCAGATCATTTGGACTTCTAAATCATGAGATATAGGCAAAATATCACAAGGTACTCCAAAATAGGATAGCATCAGGTTAGCGTTTTCAATCTCAATTACCAAGGTCATAGAGATAGAATTAAGTCACAGTCTCTTCTATACATATTTATTTTTATGTATCCAGTTTAATATGCAACTAAAATAACACAATTTGGAGGTCTATAGGCTGTGTTATGACTCAAACAATGTGACTGACTTAAATAAACCTTAGATGGAATTCCACCACACAATAATCTCTTGTCATATTCAACCAATTCTACCTGCCATATACTTTGCCTCTGTAGTTGACAAAGCAACTATTTACTGTAAGGTAGACCTAACTGACTGATGCCTTTGCAAGAGTAAACAAATAGCCAATAGTTGATCGATATTTATCTAAATCACCGGCATAATTAGAATCATAATATCTAACTACATATTGACCGTCTTGCTTATCCCACTGAAATACCAAACCAACATCTACGGTGTTCAGAATATACTGTAGAATCCATTTCATAGCTTGCCAATATTCCTTTATAGGATCATGCATATACCTGCTCACAACCCTAACTCCTTATGAAATGTTGGGCTGTGTACACACCATAGCATACATCAAGCTACCAACTGCATTTGCATACGATACTTTGGTCATGTACTCTTGTTTTGCATCTTTCGTTGGAGATAAGGATGCACCGAGCCTTATATGAGGAGCGAGCGGAGTACCAACAGGTTTTGACTTTTCATTCATGCCAAAACATTGTAGTACCTTTTTCAAATATTACTTTGGAGTCAAACACAATCTCTCTAACTTTCTGTCTCTACTTATCTCCATGCTGAGAATTTTCTTGGCTTCACCCAAATCCTTCATTTCAAACTCCAGATTTAACTGAATCTTCAATCTCTCAATTTCACTTTAATTCTTTGAAGCTATCAGCATATCATCAACATATAGGAGAAGATAGATGTAGGATCCATCTTGTAGCTTGCTAAAATATACACAATGATCGTTTTGCTTCTTGTTTACTTTTGCCCCATCATAAACTTGTCATGTCACTTATACCACTACTTCAGAGATTGTTTCAATCCGTACAATGATTTTTCAAGCTTGCACACCATATTCTCTTTTCCAACAACTTTAAAACCTTCGAGCTAAGTCATATAGATTTCTTCCTCTAAGTCTCCATATAAAAACACAGTTTTTACATTTAACTGAACTAGTTCCATATCAAACTGTGCTACCAAAGCCAACAAAATTTGAATGGAGGAATGTTTTACAACTAGAGAGAAAACTTCATTATAATCAATTCCCTCCGTCAGAGCATAGCTTTTTGCCACCAACCTTGCTTTGTAACAAACATTGTCCTTATTAGGAAATCAATCTTTCTTTGCATATACTCATTTGCATTCAATTGCCTTCTTTCCCTTTGGGATACTAGCTAGCTTCCACGTTTGATTCTTATAAAAGGAATGTATTTCTTCATTCATGCCTATCCTCTACTTATCTTCTTCTGAACTTTGGACTGCTTCCTTATAAGTGGTAGGAATGTCATCAATTTCAATTGGAGATGCATAAGCCTCCATATTATCATAATGAGCAGGTACTTGAATATTCTTTTTTGGCTTTCTTAATGTTATTGGTAATTGTTACTGTGGAGGTTCTTGGGTTGGAACCTCTTCTTCATTTGGCTCCTCTTCTACCATAAAAGTTTCTACATCTACTTTATCATTTATTGGGGTAATGATTCTTCCTTCAAACTCCACCTGTTTTAAAGTACCATCTATCTGCTTAACATTTTCAGTTGTCACCTTTCTTAATATGGTAGATTCGTTAAAGGAACATCCCTGCTCAAACTTATTTCTTGACTATGGGCACTAAAGACAATATCCTTTCATACTAGAGGTGATCCCAATAAAAATTGCTTTCTTTACACGTGGATCCAACTTTGACTCCTTAATATGATAGTATATAGTGGAACCAAACACATGTAAGGAATCAAAATCTGTAGCAGGTTTTTCAAACCATTTTTTCAAAGGTGTTTTACCACCAATAGCAGTTGATGGAAGGCGATTAATGAGATGGCCAACATATGTAATAGCCTGAGCCTAAAATTCTCTGCCCAACCCAGTATTAGACAGCATGCATCGAACTCTCTCTAGCAATGTCCGGTTCACACATTCTGCCACCCAATTTTGTTGTGATGTATCCCTGAGTGTGAAATGTCTGAATATACCTTCATCTTCATATACTTTTAAAAATAGATCACTCCTGTACTCCCTACCATTATCTGTACGAAGACGCTCAATCCTTCTGCCTGTTTGGGTTTCCACCATCTTCTTCTTCTATTTGAGGAAAACTCCAAGCATTTCATCCTTAGTATTCATAGTATAAACTCATATTCTTCAGGAAAATAATCAACAAAGGTCACATAATAGTATTTTCCTCCTAAAAAAGTTGTTTTGGAAGGTCCCCACACATCAGAGTGAACATAATCCAAAATATCCTCTGTATCATGGATTGCATAACTGAATTTCACTCTTGTCTGCTTCCTTTTGACACAATATTCACAGAAGTCTAATTTACAGGCCCGAACTCCTTTCATCAATTCTTGATTTACTAATATCTTCAAGGATTTTTCACCTGCATGTCCCAAGCGCATATGCCACAACCTAGCTACTTCTAGCTCTCAATCATCATTAGAAGCTACTATTGTTGTTCTAATAACTACATTACCTTGGTAATAATACAGGTTATTGTTTCTTTGAATTCCTGTCATTACCACAAGTGCACCAGAGATGACTTTCATTACTCCATTTATTACACTTATAGTGTAGCCCTTTGATCATAGGACTCCTACAGAAATGAGATCCTTCGTCAAACTTGGCACGTATTTGACATCTGTCAGAGTCCTGGTTGTTCCATTATGATTCCTTAAGCAAATTGAACCAATCTTATTTGTTGTGCAGGGATTGTCATTCGCTATGTAAACAACTCTACCTTCTAGCTCTCTAAAATTAGAGAACCAATCCTGATTGGGACACATGTGATGGCTACAGCCTGAATCGAGTAGCCATAGACTAGAAGGGCTTATTAAGGATGTAACAATCAATGAAAGATCTGAGTATGTATCTTCACACTCAGTAATATTCGAATTTGCAACAGTCTTTCCCTTATTAGGTTTGTTTTTATTCTTCAGCTTTGGACAATCCTTTTTCCAGTGCCCTTTTTCCCTATAAAAAGCACATTCATTTT
>JANIIA010048525.1:0-11473 GCA_027478495.1 Erythroxylum alaternifolium
GTCCTAACTTCACTAATTGGTCTTCTCATAGACCCGTTTCCCTGATCCGACCCGTTAGGTGGGACCGGGATGTTACAGGTGAGGGGAAAATATTTGTCTAAGAAGGCATGTACCAATTACTCCCATGTAGTGATATTGGAGGGGCTAAGAGAGTGATACCAAGCCTTTGCCCTATCCCTTAATGTAAGCGGGAAAAGCCTCATCCTAACTTCATCTTCCGACATCTGATGATATTGCAAGGTATCACATATGCACGTACCAATTACAAGGCCATCGTTTGTCAATCCATAGAATTGCACATTTTGTTATAGCATGTTTAGTAGAGTGAGTTTTATTTCAAATGAAGGCGCTTGGACCGATGGCTTAGTGACACATTGATTTGCTACATTGAATCTAGACCTCATGGAATCTATGAGGGTCTTTGGTTGAGCTTTGATATGTGCTTAATTGATTTTTTAATTACTTCATAACACTTAGCGATTAATGACATTAAATTGCTTAAGAAACTCACTTTGACTCATATGTGATTTTAGGCATAATTCGGAAGCAAAGAAGTTAAATTGAGTTGAAAGCACAATATTTGGGCCATTTTTTGAAGATTAATTTTTACTTGTCTTCATGGAGAAAAAAGAAGAAAATTAGAGCAAGAAGAGAACAAATTCAACCCAAAAGAAGTGGAACTATAGTAGCTGGAAAAATAAGGTGGATAAAGAAAATTATAAAAACAACAGTGGAAGCAAAGCAAAACACCAAGAAGCAACTGAGCAGGCAACATCCAAGGAGCTACAGAAAACAACACAGCAAAATGTTGGACCAAATGTGTAGAAGAAAATAATAGAGCATAGAGAATAAAATGCAGACGTGTGGGCCAACAAGCAAGCAACATTTGTGTTTCATACACACAAACACGTTAGGCAAAAATGAAGCAATCAAGACATGAAACGTAGAAGCAAATGAAACAGTGCAAGACGACAAGGCAAAAGATTAAATGCATAATAGCAAGGCAAGTGAATAGTAATGTGGATCGAGAATTAAATAGAATATGAGAACAGATTGTAGGAGGCGCAATAACGTGGGGAGAGTCAAGACAAAGCTAGTAAAACGTGACATGGTTTGCGTTTAACACAAATGCATGTAGCGTTTGCATTTAACCCAAATGCATGCAATGGTTTGCATTTAACACAAACATATATAGCATTTACGTTAACATAAGTGTTGTCATTCATGCTAAAATGAGGGTTTTTAAATAAATGAAGTAGCGAACAGAGAGGAAATCAAAAAAGAATAGAGAGAACAGTAGTTTGCGACAGAGAACCGGAGGACAAGGGTTTTAGTGGGACATTTTCAAAGGGGCAAAGCTATGATCATTTGGAGACCTATGGAGGGGTAACGTCCAGATGCCGGTTCAGAGGTGACATCGATGCCAACGACCCTAGTTAAGTGCATTTTTTTGTTTTAGTTGTTTCTTTCTCTCATTAGAAATTGATTATGCTATCTTGTGTTGATTGAATTGGGTAGTGTGAAAAGATTTTAATACATTCACTGAATCGTTTATTTGTAAATTCATTGCTAGAATTTCAATATAATATGTAATTGTTATGTTGAAATTTATATGTAGCGATAAATTCTTAATCATTAGGGATAACATGACCTAGGTTAAATGATGCATCATATGTAGTTGTTGCCTTGATTAATCAGTTTTACTAACTTATAATGTTACTGCCTAATTGAATCTAGAGATCATATCCTAGGTTATTCGGTAGTTAGGTTTAATTAATGATCATATCTTGATTAAATACTACCTAAGGAAAAACTTAATTTAATTATTAACCCACGATTAATAGTTGCTAGGAAAGGTTTAAGAATAATAAATCATTGAAATATGTTTAATTAAGGTGTAGGCCGAGATTGAACCAAAGAACCGAGTCCTTACTGAATTCCTCACTTTTATCATTTTTTGCCTATTTTCTTTAATTTGTTGTTATTAGTCTAGTTTCATTTTATTTTTTTGTTTGAAAAATCCAAAATCCCACCATAAACCTAAACACCGATTAATTTCATTTCAATAACTTTACACACACTCTCTGTGGGATCAACCTAGACTCACCACTGCTATTACAATAGGCCTGGTTATTTTATTTTGACTAGTATTATAACTCACTATTAGGCTCGTTGATTGCCTTCTTGATTGAATTCTTGCTGAAACTCCTTGGCCATAGTTGCTTTCGTAGTTTCTTCTTCATGCCGAGCTCTTCTAATGGCATGTTCTAAATGGGCAATATCAAGCTCTAATGTTTCAGCTATACGATTTGAACTTCTAGTAACTCTTGTGTTCATACAAATCCATAGACACAAGAGTGGGAAAATGCCTTCAAACTACTAAAACTAAACTAATCATATGCTTCCCTAACAACAACGCCTAAAACTTGTCAATCATTTTGCAAGTTTTAAAATTTACAACCTTCAAAATACCATAAGTACACAGGTCGTGATTTGTAGTACGTAAAGGGTCGATCCCACGAGAAAGTGTGAATTAATCTAATCCTACATTATCTAAGGCTAAGAAATTTGATAAATTGAAAATAAAAATTACAAAGAAAAGTAAATGCAGGAAAGTGATTATCAAGAATTTAACTTGCAAGTTTAACACAAACGAAATTGAAATTGAGTGACACAAAAGTCACAAAGGGAATTAACCAATAAGAGTTACAAAATTGTGAGAGATGGGATTTCCCTATCATCGATGCTAATATAGTCAATTATACGTTATTGTGGTATCGGTTTTAGACTATCGTAGGGTGGATTACTCTCTCTCGATTTATAATCATTAAACCCTAGATCACAAACCTTAATTGAATTATAAAATTTGCAATCTCTCAATTAACAAAAGACCCACAACTTTAATTAGATCTTAAGATCTCTAGTAAATTATTGAGTCTAACAAAGGATCTCTCTCTGCACAATAAGTGATATAATTAATCACGTGGTCTATTAGATCACTTAACTCTCATTAATTCAATCCAATCATTTTTATCCAATTCACCCTCCCGGTTTGTTATCAAAATGCAAATACTACAGTTAATCACAACATCTAATCACAATAACACACAAATAACTATATTAACAGTAAATTAAGGTAAAATCTCGAAGGAAAAGTTAGAACATCATTAACAATCCAAGATCCATCATCATACAATCTATCATCTTCTCATACATTCAATGAACAAAAATAAAGATAGAAAAGAGAAAGAACATGGACCAGACGACCTGGGAAGGCAGCAACTGTAGAAGACTCGCTTCCTCTCTCCTCTTTTTCCTCTTTTCTCTCTTCTCTTCTTCTCTCCCGTGAAGCTTTCGCCAAATGGAAGAAATGGAGGGAGCCCTTTCAGGTCTCCTCTTTTTCTTTTTATAGTCTTTTCAAATTAGGGCAAATGTAGGGCTTTTCTCATGGCAAAAAGTTTGAAAAGTCCCTAAAAAACCCAAGTTGGGAAGGTTGTCTGCATGTTCTGTCGTGCAAGCAACAATCATGGCCCATGAGTGAGCCTTCTATCACGATCGTGGCTCCTTCCCGATGCTTCGTGATCGTGGCCTCTGTCTTGGTTTGGGTCTCCTCTGAAACTCCTCCGTTCTTCGATATTAACTCTTAAACATTAGCAAACTCATCAAGGCACCTCAAATACATAACATTAAACCTCGAAAGCATGCTCTAACCCATAAAACACTTAAAACACAAATATTTAACTAACTAACAGAATTCTAACTTAACACATACACTAAACAATCAAATTGACAACTAAACACACACCAAAGTACCCACTAAAACATGATTCAATCTACAACTATCATGTAGAAATTGAAAGTCCACAAGATATAATAATTGTTCATCTAAATGGCTTTTTAACCCATAAATGGCTCTGTCCATATCTCAACATCAAACAATTTGCTTAAGTCAACTCCTATCTTTTTCTAAATTATATAGGAAACTCAACTAATAGCTAAATACTAATAAAAACCCTTCTTAAGATAGGGAATTTAAATGATGTTGATCTAAGATTATTAAAATTTTCATTTTAATTTAGAAATCTCATATTCAAAGGCATGACAAGCATCATTTAGAGGGAATTATAAGAAAATACAATAAAAACAAGGACAATTACAAAAAAGTTAATCCATTCATCACAATTTGATGAAGTAGTAATCAAATTCACAACATATAAACTCCTTAATTCATATATAACATATTAAAGCTTGCTTTTTTTAGATGCATATAATATTACAATAATTTAAAACAATTAGCTTACGATTTGTTTAATTTTAAACTCTATAGACTTGCATATGAGTTTTAATTAAAGTCCAACTTAAAATTTTGAAGACATTTTAAGCATGCACTCAATGAAATACACTTAATTTTCAAATATCAACTTGATTCATTATAAAAATTTTAAATATTTCTATCTAATAAATTCTATTTTAAAAAATTAAATTGGATACAAATATAAAAGAATATAATTTTTATGAGTTTTAGATACTATATACATGAACATTAATTTAATTAGATAATAATTATTTGGTAAATTAATTGTAAGTTTACTTATACATATTGGGTTGAGATAAACTTTATTTTAGATTTTATATATGATGTAAATTTGTCCCTCAATTTTTTTATCCTAATTTTTACATTTCAAGTCAACCATTGACTAAAATTTAAAACTCAACACTTACAAATTCTAGAGTTAATCCATCGAATTACTATGTCAATTAACTTGTATAAATTTACTTTAGAGAAAGAGTAACACTTCAAAATCCCTCTTAGACCACAATCATATAAAGTGCTTGGTAATCCCTTAACTTAGTAAAAACTGGTTTAAACGAAAAATCACGTTGCAGTTTGACTAAAATTCATGTATTATTGACAAACAACTAATTAATTTAGGTAAAAGATGGGACATAAACAATAAATTGACTCGGTCAAACTGAAACTCAATAATCAGATTGTCTGGCTGGGCTTGGTTTTGGTGTTTGGACCGTTGTAGACCCAATTTCAAAGTCAAGTGTCCAGTTAGCTCTTATTTGATTCCTCCAGTTGATAAACTTCTACTTTCTTTTCTGCATCTCTTTCACTTTTCCTAGACTGAATCCTCGACTGAGTTTGATTTTGAATTAGTTACAAAACCAAGATGTAAGAATAGAATTTGACCCTGAAGTCCTCACTTTTAATTAAAGCTTGCTACCCATTATATCAAATTATGTTCTTTCTCTAAGATTTTTAATAATTATGTAATTAATTCATATTTTATTTATTTGTTTTCTAAATCAAAGTAAATCTTTTTTTTTGTGAACCCGAGATATCCACCTTTAATAACAGTGACTAATCCCTCGCGACAACTGAGCTCCCAGATAGGAGTATGTCACTGGCCACAGGTGCTACTCTATACTAATGGGTAGGAATCGAACTCCACACCTCATAGTTAAAGGACAAGGGTAGCTACCACTCACGTCACACCTTGTGGTTAAGTGAATCTTATTTAAATTGTGACTTAACCTTTGGTTTGCTCTCTAAACCAAAACTAGTTTCAAAACAGATGCTGATATGCAAACTCTTCCATCTTCTTTAACTGATATCTTCACTCTAAACACCGATTTTGGATGACCCATTATTTGTACTAGTTTCCAGGACTTTGGATTTTGTAACAAAATCGAAGGAACAACTTTAAGTTTGATCCAATGTTTTATAGTTTTCAAATAAGTTGTATAGGTTATGAAAATATTATTAAGTGATTCCTAAATAAACAGCACATTTTAAATTTAAATTTATGTGACAATTTTATTAAATGAGGAGCCTGTCCACTGTTAAGATAATAATTAAACTAGCATTTCAATAAATATTTTAAATTTTGAATTTAATATCAAACTGGTTTGAAGAGATGTTTAACATCTTTGGTAAAATCAAGCCCAACTGCTCTCTAAATCTGAAGCTGAGAACGATCTTGTGATTTGAACCACTGTAGAGAACTGCTGCCAATGAAAGGTTAAAGTTGACGGAATTTTTCCTTATTGGGCCAGATCATTTTGGTGTAAGCAACGCTCCTTCACGTGCTATCCACACTCGTGACATAGGTAGGTAAGCTTTTTAAGTTAAAATTCAACTGATATTAAAATTTATACATAATAAATAAAAATTGAATTTATAAGAATAAAAATTGAATCTACAAAAGAGATTTTATCTCGTCATAGTTAAAACCCAAATGCTAAACCAAGTTCTTAGCTCTTGTTTGGTTGTTTATGGACCATTTTTCATTTAGATTGGTGTCCTTGGACAATAAGGATAGAGGGTGCAATAAAGTAAAAGTACCCAATTTATGTTAGGAAATCAAGCTAGGATTCAATCCAAAATTTTTCGTTTGATTAACACATAAACCATAATAAAGCAAGAATCATAATTCATTCCTTATTCTGAAATAGCTCTATTAGAGTTTAAGCCTATTTATAATAGGTTTTGGATATTTTAATAATTTAATTAAAATTAAATTCTAATTTCAATTAAATGTTAATTAGAATTACAAATAACTCTAATTAAATATCAGTTATGACCAAATAAGATTCAATATCTCATATTGATTATTATTTATTAAATATTTCATATTTAATCATAAAGTTTTTCAACTTTATAGTCAAGTCTAATTTAATTAAAATATCTTTGCTTTCTGCAACTCATTCTTTATGTGTGACCCATTATGTTCCTAAATATTTTGGCAATTGATACAAATTATAATTCCAAATTATATTTAGGATTAGATAAATTAAACTCTTTTATCTTATCTTTAATTCTCTTAGTATTTCGTTTCCCTTTAGCCTATTTTGCCAACAGATCAAACACCATTAGTATGTTCTTTTTTGTATTACAATGACACCAGCATAAAAAAGGTATTTGCCCTATTTTTTAATCTTTGTCTATTAGATTTAGTTGCTCTGTTTGTTATCATGTTCCTAATTTTTAAAACGTTTGGATTATGGTATTCATTATGCCCGCTATTCGTTTGAGAAAATGTCTATTACATGTGGGCCCTTGATTTTCTAATTTTAGTTGAGTATAAAGCACTTTTGATGATGAATAAATTACAAAGCAATTTTAATCAGTTCTCATCGTAAAATTACTCTCGTCCCTTCTTGAAAAACAAGTTTTTTTCAGAAACTGCTTATGGGTCTTCAATTGTTATTAAAGCATGAAAGATAGGGTTACCTAGATGTAAATATGATAATTCTTTATTCGTTAATTGCCCTATTGTACAGTCTGTTAGTCGTGCATAGCGTCCTAACATGTGTGTTGCTTGTATTCATTCTTCTCTCTCTCTTGTAATAAACTTTCATTGTATACATTATTATAAATACATTTCTCTGAGGCTCAGTTATGCATCAAAGCACGTTATTCATATCCTTAAGCACATATTTTCTCTATCTTGGTATCAGAGCATCGGTAATCGCTACTGCCTCATTTGCTGGGTCCTCGGTAACTTTTGCTTCTATACCTCTCATTGTTTAATTCCTCAAGCCAGACTGCCTCCATCAAGTTAAATAGAGGTAATTATCTATTATGGGAATCAGTAGTGCTACCATTAATTGAAGCGAATCTTCTTCAATCTCAAATTGACGGCACCCAAGTCGCTCTTCTGCGTCTTGTTTCTAAAGACACGGGGATGGTTTTGAACCCAATTTTTGATGAGTGGTATTTCGTTAACTGCTTTTTAGTTGGATGGTTGAGGAACACCATGACCTTAGAGGTAGGAGCCCAACTCCTGTGCTGCAAAACTACTCAAGAATTATGGGTTAATGCATAAGAGCTTACTTACACCTCGATGAAGTCGCACGTGATGATGCTCAAGTTGGAGCTCCATCAAACCTGCAAAAATGCTCTTAAGATGGAAGAGTATCTCACCAAAATGAAGACCATCTTCAATCAACTAACACTAGTAGGAGCTCCTGAATGGCCTCAATGTTGACTAAAATGTAGTAGTCGTCAAGCTGGTAGATTAATCAGATCTTACATGGATTGATACACAATCCTCGTTACTTACTTTTAAAAGCCATCTTGAGCAATTAAATCATTTCTTGACCTTATCGATTCAACCTTCTACAAACCTGGCTCAAAAAGATGAATATGTTAAATCGAGTTCAGGTTATGGTAACTCAGAACGTGGTTCTTAGAGAGGCTCTCGTGGCTCACACGGTCGTCAGGGATGAGGACGCAGAGGAAGCTACAATAACAGTAGACGTCCTTACTGTCACCTTTGTGAGAAGCCTGGCCACGTCGTCTCGAATTGCTATTATCACTTCGATAAAACATTTCAACCACCAACTTATGGCCAAAGTTTGAACAACTACCCACCTCGAGCTTGCTACGCTCATGGACAGCGGTGCCACTTACCACATCACATTTGACATTGATCAACTTAAGTATTATACTCTAGTAGGTAATGCACATCTCTATACGTGCACTGGTGAGAAAACGTAAGTAACTGGTATTAGTTCCACTTCTCTACCTGTTTCTAATTCAACAATCCGACTGAATGATGTCTTATTGGTACCTTCAGCAAATAAAAATTTAATGAGCATCAACAAACTCATTAGAGATAATGATATTGATATACATTTCACAATGATGAATTTGTTGTGAAGGATAAGAAGATAAGCAAATATCTAGTGCACGGGAAAGCAAACTGAGGAATGTATCTCATGGATAGAGTGGCGTGGTAGGAATAAGTGAATATGGCAGCTTCCCCTCCTTTTGATTCTTCCTTACAAAAGGAGAACATGATTGAATTTGTTGATTGGCATAACAAACTAGGACACCCTAGTGATAGGATTTTAAAGGAAATCTTAAATAAATATAATGCCAACATTTCTTTTCCGAAATTTGTATGTAAAGCTTGCCAATACGATAAGTCTAAATAGTTTCCATTTACAAGGTCTACGTCTCATGCTTCTTCTCCTTTAGAACTAATACACACAGACATTTGGGGACCTTCACCTGTATAATCCGTAAATGGCCATCGCTATTACATCCACTTCCTTGATGATTTCAGTCTATATACATATCTGTATCCACTAAAATGTAAAGGAGAAGCCATACACGCATTCAAGTTATTTCGGACATATGTTAAGAACCAATTTCAAACTAAGATAAAAGCTCTTTAGTGCGATAACGGGACTAAATATAAACCACTCATTCCTGTCGCACAAGCAGTGGGTATTCAAATACGATTTACTTGCCCTTACACGTCTATTTAGAATGGTCGAGCTAAGAGGAAACACCGGCATATTGTTGAAATGGGTCTGATATTTCTTGCTCAGGCTCATCTTCCTCTCACTTATTGGGTTGATGCGTTCCAAATGGTTATCTACATCATAAACAGACTGCTAACACTTACTCTAAATGGTTCAATCCCCTTATGTCTACAATACAAAGTTGAACCCAACTATAAGACACTTGAACAATTTAAGGGTTCTTCTTACCCATGTTTGAAACCTTACAATGCTCATTAAGTTATAATTTCATAGCCAAAAATGTGTATATCTTGGCCCTGCCTCCAACCAGAAAGGTTACAAGTGTCTCAGCACAACTGGACGAACATATACTTCCAAGTATGTTGTCTTTGATGCGTCAATGTTTCCATTTACTGAAGGGTTCTTACATCGCCATTCGACATCACCTAAGAGTGATTATGTCATTCCATTAATCATTAACTCTCAAGAATACAGGGTTACCACTGAAGATACGATGAAGAATCAAGAAAAACATTCTCTAGTATTAGACTCTCTAAATCACACAGTAAGTGCACTATGAGCACCATCGTCAATCTTAGAAACAACAGAGCGTCCAACCCAATTGAACGAGGCTCAACATTTGGTCCAATATATGGCCTAAGAAGTAAGCCCAGTTTATACAAACATACAACCCATGAGAACACGTGCGAATGATGGAGTATGCAAGCCCAAGTATCCATTTATTGGGCTCTTAAAAGCTGAAAGTCCAATTTCATTGTCTCGAGCCTCAGAACCAAGCTTAGTAGTAGCTGCTTTGACTTCCCCTTAATGGAAGCAAGTTATGAACAATTAGTTCAAAGAACTACAGAAAAGCAAGACGTGGACGTTAATACCCTACTATAGTAAAGAAAAACTGGTCGACTATAAGTGGATCTTCAAAACCAAGTTCAAGGCTGATGATCTCGTTTTTAACAGGTAGCTGGGGTTGATTATGGGGAAACTTTTAGCCCTATTGTCAAGTCTACCACCACTCGTGTTGTGATGACTATAGCTATCTCGTTCAATTGGGAAATTTGACAGTTGGATGTAAACAATGCGTTTCTTAACGACTTTCTTTAGGAAGATGTCTTCATGCGACAACCAGAAGGTTTTGAAGATCCACCCCATCTAAAGCATATGTGCAAGCTGGTAAAGGCCATTTATGGTTTAAAACAAGCACCTCGTGCTTGGTTTGATTGACTGCGTTTCACACTACTGTAATGGGGGTTTAAAAACTCAAAAAGTGATGTATCTCTATTCTTCAATAGAAAAAACTTACAGTGTTTATTCTCGTTTACATTAATGATATATTCATTACAGGCAACAACTCTAACTATTTACAAAGCTTCATCCAAAAGCTGAATGTGCTATTCTCTCTGAAGGATCTAGGCTCTTTGTATTACTTCTTTGGGATTGAAGTCTAACGACATAATTCGGGCCTTTATCTAAATCAA
This sequence comes from Erythroxylum alaternifolium, assembly GCA_027478495.1. Classification (NCBI taxonomy): domain Eukaryota; kingdom Viridiplantae; phylum Streptophyta; class Magnoliopsida; order Malpighiales; family Erythroxylaceae; genus Erythroxylum; species Erythroxylum alaternifolium. The sequence continues at coordinate 10,755 of JANIIA010048525.1, forward strand.
AGCAACTACATCTTAGACGTCCTAAAAAGATTTAATATGCTTGACTGTGCACCGGTCACCACTCCTATGATCACGGAAAGACAACTCTCCAAAACAGAAGGACTCTTATGGAAGATCCTTCCCTATATCAAAGGATGATTGGCTCACTTCAATATCTTATCAACATAAGACTAGACATAGCTTACTTAGTTAATAAGCTAAGTCAATACATGTCCCAACCTACGAATATACATCTCCAGGCCATTAAAAGGGTGTTTAGGTATTTGAAAGGAACCCATCATCTTGAGTTACATATCAAGCCCTTTAAGCTACCTCACTTAACGATCTTCACTGATGCTGACTGGGCCACAAACATTGACGATCGTAAGTCCACTAAAGGCATTTGTGTCTACCTAGGGAGTACGCTCATCTCGTGGGCGTCAAGGAAACAAAGAGTGGTGTCTAGGTCAAGTTATGAGTCAGAATATCGAGCATTAGCAGATGGCGCAGTAGAAGTAAAATGGATACAATCGTTACTTTCTGAACTTGGATTAACACTAAATCAACCTTCCATAATGTGGTGTGATAATTTAAGTGCAAAAGCATTAGCTGCCAACCCAGTTCAACACGCTTGTAGTAAACATATAAAAATAGACGTGTAATATCCCGTTTCCATATAACGGGTCGGACCAGAGAAACGGGTATACGAGAAGACCAATCAGAGAAATTAGGACAACACA